>SDVV010008718.1:0-17070 GCA_016164225.1 Gammarus roeselii | reverse complement strand
ATATCCGTCGCAAAACAGGACACATTGCAATGTTCGTTGAACGACACTGTCGCAAGACAGAAGCTAGTGCAAGATTCGTTGAACGACACTGTCGCAAGACATGAGACAGTGCAATGTTCGTTGAACGACACTGTCGCAAGACAGAAAACAGTGCAATATTCGTTGAACGACACTGTCGCAAGACAGAAGACAGTGCAATATTCGTTGAACGACACTGGCGCACGACAGAAGACAGTGCAACGACACTGTCGGAAGACAGAAGACAGTGCAAAATTCGTTGAACGACACTGTCGCAAGACAGAAGACTGTGCAAGATTCGTTGAACGACACTGTCGCAAGACAGGAGACAGTGCAATGTTCGTTGAACGACACTGTCGCAGGACAGAAGACATTGCAATGTGAGTGCAATGTTTGTTGAACGAAAATTATTTCGTGTCTTTTATTTACTTATGTGTAAATTGGTCATAAACGTTCATGTGCATGAAATTACACATTTAACTAAACCATGAATAAAGGACAAAACAAGCGGCAGAGGAACATGACTAACAGTCTCTACAGGGTTACGCTCATTAATCTGTGTAGTGGTTGCAGGAGCCAGCGTCAGGTTAGGATGGTCTTCCTGACTAACGATAGTTTATACCAACAAAAATGTTCAGTGGTTGCTCGATGTCACATGAGAAATATATGAGGAGTTCAGTTTCTGGAGAGTGTTTTAAAAGTAGTTTGAATATTATTTATAAAACTATACAATTTTTGTAAAATTATCTGAGTAGAAAAAAAATATAGCAACATCATTTTACTTCTCCTATAAAAATTTACCACATGCGTTTCATCCCATATTTAACACATGCGGTTCACCCCATATTTACCACATGCGGTTCACCCCATATTTACCACATGCGGTTCGCCCCATGTATACCACATGCGGTTCACCCCATAATTTTCATTAAAGTTGGTCATATTTCCCATTTTCGACACTTAAAACCGCGGAAAAGGTCAAGCTTACATTTCCCGGCCTCTCCCCCCTCCCGTGGACTCTAACAACCTCGTCCTCTGCAACGATGACAATTCGTTTATTCAATTCGGATCAAAGCCCAAACTAGCATTCAAATCCCATCGATACTGAAATAGGAATGATAGATGGCTGTCGCTACTGCGGTGAGCGCCATCTGGTCAATAGTGTGGAGACTTTTATCTCCAGTCTGCGGCGCCATTGACCGTTAGAGCGAGCGTGATGCCATAAACACAATTGAATCATGTGGTCTTCTGAGGCAGGGTCAACTGTGACCAACACCGCAGACTGGACGAGTTCGTTTGCATTGGGCGAGCGCCTGGTAGCCGCAAGGCCCTCTATTTGCAGGAAGAAGCAATACTCCTGCGTGTAATTAAGTTACTGACAGCTCGAAGTTGGAAAGAATTCAATAAAATTCAACACGAACTGTCCGTTCAATTGTTCTTGTTCTGTGGTCGGTTACTTGATCACGACGAAAAAATGTCGGCATCATATTGACGAATTGCACAAAACCGACAAATTGATGTTTCACTAAGGGGCCCTAAAACTGGAACATTCAGCCGTTTAACAGGTCTTGAACGGACGACCTATCGACTCACTGTGTTAGTCTCCGGTACTGGCATCTATGCAATGAGTGGAGGTCTGTATATAATGTGGATTTGTTGTATGCATTTACAAAACACAGATAATATATGCTATGATTTTTTTGAACTTTATTCATAGTTCTCACGACAATTTTTTTTATGAACAATGACGTATTCAATCTAACTAAATCATGAATTGCGAGATACAAAAATCTACTTAATTAATTCATACGACATTTAACAGAGTAAGCATCGCTTCTCCGTTACATGACGACGAACTTTGTTAAAACGAACGTCGTTGTAAAAGACTCAGCCATTGGGATACCACTCGAACCAACGGCTTCAACTATAATCGGGGCCACGAGCTCAAAATATCGCTCCATGCACCATCTCTTCGCGGTCGTTATTGGCAGTTTGTGATGCTTACAACGGATTACCATAAATGATTCTGTACAATTTTAAACACGCTTCCTTTAATTTACAAAAAACTTCTCAACACAGAAAATTGACAAAATAGCCACCTTCATAATATACGGATATGGGATTTTATCACTATACGCTGTGGTTAAAACCACAAATGTTTAAATCAACCTTTTTGCGGGCGGGAATAGCGCTGGAATTTTATTATGTCCATGATCGGATGATTCATTCTGTGAGCCCCTCAGCCCCCAAATAGGGTTAACTTATGTCAGTGAGCCCCTCTGCCCGAAAAAAGGGTTAACGGATCTCTGTGAGCCTCTCAGCCCCCAAATAGGGTTATTTATGTCAGGGAGCCCCTCTGCCCGAAAAAAGGGTTAACGTATCTCTGTCAGCCCCTCTGCCCGCAAAAACGGTTAACGTATCTCTGTGAGCCCCTCTGCCCCCAAATAGGGTTAACTTATCTCAATGAGCCCCTCTGCCCGCAATAAGGGCTAACTTATCTCAGTGAGCCCCTCTGCCCGCAAAAAGGGTTAACGTATCTTTGTGAGCCCTTCTGCCCCTAAATAGTGCTAACTTATTTCAGTGAGCCCCTCTGCCCGCAAAAAGGGTTTACTTATCTCAGTGAGCCCCTCTGCCCGCAAAAGGGTTAACGTATCTCTGTGAGCCCATCTGCCCCCAAACATGGTTAAATTATCTCAGTGAGCCCCCTGCCCGCATAATGGGTTAACTTATCTCAGTGAGCCCCTCTGCCCGCAATAAGGAATAACTTATCTCAGTGAGCCCCTCTGCACGCAAAAAGGGTTAACTTTTCTGAGTGAGCCGCTTTGCGCGCAAAAAAAGCTAATTTATCTCAGTGAGCCCCTCTGCCCGCAAAAAGGGTTAACGTATTTCTGTGAGCCCCTCTGCCCCCGAATAGGGTTAACTTATCTCAGTGACCCAATCTGCCCGCAAAAAGGGTTAACGTATCTCTGTGAGCCCTTCTGCCCCCATATAGGGTTAACTTATCTCAGTGTGCCCCTCTGCTCCCAAAAAGGGATAACGTATCTCTGTGAGCCCTTCTGCCCCCATATAGGGTTAACTTATCTCAGTGAGCCCCTCAACCCCAAATAGGGTTAACTTTTCTCCGTGAGCCCCTCTGCCCGCAAAAAGGGTTAATGTATTTCTGTGAGCCCCTCTGCCCCATATAGGGTTAACTTATCTCAGTGAGCCCCTCAGCCCCAAATAGGGTTAACTTATCTCAGTGAGCCCCTCAGCCCCAAATAGGGTTAACCTATATCAGTGAGCCCCTCTGCCCGCAAAAAGGGTTAATGTATCCCTGTGAGCCCCTCTGCTCCCAAAAAGGGATAACGTATATCTGTGAGCCCTTCTGCCCCCATATAGGGTTAACTTATCTCAGTGAGCCCCTCATCCCCAAATAGGGTTAACTTATCTCAGTGAGCCCCTCTGCCCGCAAAAAGAGTTAACTTATGTCAGTGACCCGCAAAAAGGGTAATCAGAGGAAATGAACCATCACATGCCACAGTTGAACCTCACTACAGACGTTGACAAATGGTCTCATTTGTTACTTTCATTTTCACGAGGTGATTTATAATAAAACTAATAATGGTAAGGCAATAGGCAGCTTTTATGGCCCTGCGTAAGAAGCTGATGGCGGCCACAAAGTCGAGTTCATTCAAATAAATGGGGTAGAGACGGTCGGTCGGGATCAAATGTCGGTCCCAGCAATGTTTCTTTGTTTGGTTACAGTATAGGTTCTTATAGGAGGACATAGCTGGAAATTGAACCTGGATTGCAAATAAGAGTGATTAGTGCGATTTGCTCCCGGCCTCACTAAACAATACAAATTGTGATTCTTGCTTTCGAGCACACTGTACTGTTCAGGTCCGACCAATAGGTGTACAGTTAATGGAACAACCACTCGGGAAAGGGGAATAAAAACAGTGACGTCATCAAGAAGAAGTGTAGAAGTCTGAACACAGCACAGATCTCTGTCCGCGGAACATACCTGGTGTCCTATTTATAAAGTAATGTACAACAAACAATCGCTGAACATTTCAGTGTGATATATAACTTTTTCGAAACGATAAAAATATTAGTGTGTAACAGTGTTTTAGAAACGGCCGAAATTGGTTATACAAGAGAGCACAAAAAAAATAACGGGCAATTATCCCATTCCTGTTTGCGCATATCATCTTGTCCGTCAAAGTCAACAAGAAAGAGTCGTCTTGTCTGGTTATCTTTCTGACCAGATCTTCTTGTAGTCAGACTAACATGCTCCCATCTGCTATCACTGTATTATAGCAATCTTCATCACATCCTTTAATCAGTTGCCCTGCAGCACGACGCTAGTGGACTTCATGAATAACATGTTACTCACTGGTTAGCTTGACGTGAAGACGTGTTAACAGTAATGGTCAAAGGATAATGACGAGGTTATATTCTGGGACAGTAGCCTTGCTTATCCTGCCCACAGTCCCTGATTACCAACATATGAATCAATTTAATGGTGGGCTATTACGTATTAGCGCTGTAGGTATGTAGGCAAGTGTGTATGTGAAGGTTAGGGTGTGTGTTTATGTGTATGTGAGGGTGTATATGTGTGTGTGAGAGGATGTGAATATATGTGTGTGTGTGAGTAGGTGTATGTGTGTGTGTGTAGGTGTGTGTATGTGTAGGTGTTTGTAAGGGTGTGCGTGTGTGTATGTGTGTGTGTGTGCCTATTGGGGACGAATGACTCTTCGTTTAAGTTGAACTACTCTGAAATTTATAGATCGTCGTTATGATCAACGCAATTCGCTGGAATCAAATCATGTGTGTTTTGGAAGTTCTGTTTAT
Organism: Gammarus roeselii; assembly: GCA_016164225.1. Lineage (NCBI taxonomy): Eukaryota > Metazoa > Arthropoda > Malacostraca > Amphipoda > Gammaridae > Gammarus > Gammarus roeselii. The sequence continues at coordinate 12,219 of SDVV010008718.1, read as the reverse complement.
AGCCAGTCATCATCAGCTTTAGGTATGTAATTCAGGATCGGATTAACCAGAAGTAAACCAAAACCAGTATGTATATCATGAGGAACAATTCATTATTTGAACATTGGAGTTGAGGTGAACTTGTTTTCGCGTGCCCGTTTGTATAAAACTGATACAATTGTTCTGAGATTTGCCACCATATCCCAAATTACCACCATAATAAAATGTCATTAAATTTCAAATTTTCTAAATTATTGTATTCAATTTCTCGTATTTGTGTTAAATTACTTATGCAGTACTTTTAAATTGTTTAGGATTCATCAATGACAGTGGCTTCCCCCGCATGATCAGCCTTGCTCTCCTCTGAAGCTCTATTATGGGCCCGTACTTAATCTCCCCGAGGCAGCTATTATACAGGCTGTCAGCTGCTGCAAACAGTTACTATCAATAGTCCCCGGCCTTCCACAGGGAGATCAGTCTGTTTCCCTTAGGGCGAGACCACCCCGGATGATCGTGCTTACCGAAAGAAATATCGTGCCAAGCTTACAATTATCAAGACTGGAATGCAGAGGAAGAAAGGCGTTAATGGTTGGGGTAACATTGGGAAGAGGAGTAGCGTTAGGGGTGTCCAGGAAAGGGAGGAGGCGAAAGAGGTTAAGATAGAGAGAGGTAGGGATCAGTGAACATTCGGTAATTTAAATTTGATGTCTAGAATAATTTTTACACAGGCAATAACTCAATTGCGTCTTGCAATGAAGCTCCTGCACGGGTCCTCTTCGCCAGGTGCCCCAACCTCCTCAGATTCGTTTCCCCCAAACCACCCCTCCCCCCCACACGCGACTGCCATTAACAAATAATATGGGACGTCATTAGTAATTCCATAATAATGGCATGATAGCGTGTTAATATGTGAGGGGCGAGCAACAGCATACAAAAGCTCTGGATGGACCGAAGCTGGCTTCACTGCGGGCTAAAGAGAGGTGCCATAAAACGCGCTGGTTCGAGCGGTCGAAAATATATTTGCTGGAACCATTATCTACTAAGCATTCTTTTTTCCGGGATGAGAGGATTGCTAGTATGTTTCTTGATGAGCCTTTTGCTTAGTCAATGAAATGGACTATGGTAGTAAAACTGGCGAGTTACTTTTGCCCCAACATTCTTTACCGATGGAAGGTTTATCACATCATAGTGTCGGACCCTTTAAGAGAAGGCATGGCGGTCTCAGAAGTTCAAAATGATGAGCTTCCGTTAGAGCCTGAAGCAGAAAGCGTCCTTTTAGCTCGGAAAATCCCTGGCTTCTTTGCATCGGGCCTCGAGACCGGGAGTCTCTGAGTGTGTAAACAGCAATGGAGTGGTCCCGTCAGTTGCAGGACGCCGTCACTGGAACCAGGCTGCACATCTCGCCGCCACCGCGTCTCTCGAGGGCGGGAGGCTTTGAGTGTCTAAACAGCAATGGAGGGGTCCCGTCAGTTGAAGGACGCCGTCACTGGAACCAGGCTGCACATCTCGCCGCCACAGCGTCTCTCGAGGGTGGGGGGCTTTGAGTGTGTAAACAGCAATGGAGTGGTCCCGTCAGTTGGAGGACGCCGTCACTGGACCCAGACGGCACCACTCGCCGCCACCGCGTTTCTCGAGGGCGGGAGGCTTTGAGTGTGTAAACAGCAATGGAGTGGTCCCGTCAGTTGGAGGACGTCGTGACTGGAACCAGACTGCACATCTTGCCGCCACTGCGTCTCTCGAGGGCGGGAGGCTCTGTGAGTGTAAACACCAATGGAGTGGCCCCGTCAGTTGGTAGAAGCCACGGTTGGAATCACACTCCAACTCTCATTGTCACGGCGGCTCTTCACGATGAGTGCACGTGTTGTAGTACACACGACGACGTCGGAGAGGAAGGGCGACATTGGATGTTTGACGGTAAGCTTTTATCAAAAAGACTTAGTAATGTTGTAAATACGAATACCGTGGACACTCAGTGGACGAAAAATGAGAAAGGTTGAAATGTGGAACAATCTTTTGATTTAAGAGTTCGTCACCTTTTGCAAAGAGCTTCAACATCGCCAACGTAAAGATATTTTTTATAAAGGCACTAGCGTCCTTCTTTACACACATTAGGATTATGTCCCCTATTGCTTTCATCGGAGAGGCTTTCCATCGCTGTTGATGGAGTCCTTGGCCCCCGCAGCAGCAACACGAAAATTGTTCAATTGTTGTATTATTTCTCTGGACGCATCGGGGTTCCAGCCAAATAAATCCCATTTAATTCGGCTACGGTGAAATCAGAGCTGTCGACCACTGTTGAGGAATTGTGTAGTAAAACCAACAATTTAAGGAAGAACCAGTTTTTGTTTTCTACGTGAGGTGCATTCCAAAAAAGCTACATATCTACGCAAGTACGGTTAGATCATAACTAAATAAACACTATATTACGATAACTGGTTACTCTAATGTGTTGGCGGTTTTGGAAAGGAATCTTAGATAACGACCTTACTGCCCGTTAAATGGATCCCATATACTGCACTGAAGCAGCGAGCCAGCTCATATATTCAGGACCAAGGAGACGGCTCCATCTACCCGTTAAGCCAGTTGCTTTAGCCGACACATGCTGGGGAGGGTCTCGTCTAAGGGCTCACGCGAGCAGACCAATTCATACACAAATGTTATGGGATTCTAGACCCCTCTGTAAACTGTGCCGGATGTAAACAGATCACCGGCGAAGATTGCGTAAACATGAAACCTAAGTGCCCACAATGGCTCTTGAAACTGTTCTAATTGGTTTCACAATCAGTTCATGACGGTGAAGGCCATTACGGCCCCAGATAAGAGGTTCGTAGGGTCTTCCAGATGTCAGTGACCTTTCCTTCAATCTGCTCCCAACGCTCCGTAACAGCGCGTCACTATTTGATGCCACCCGGCATTGAACCTCATTTAAGACGCTATTGCTTGTGTTCTTGTTGTCAGAAATTGCACCACAGCGGCACGGTATTACCTCTTGAGCAGCGATTGGAGATTGAATCACCAGATCTATAGTTAAAGGTATACTTAACTCTCCTCATCATAAATTTTGGTACCCGCAAAAAAAAAACGCTGTAAGTACAATTTTAAACATGAGACTCTGACAGTTTGATGTTTAAAAACTGTCCTAGTCTGACCCCAATACGCGCCCACTAACAGCATCAACCTCAAACCCCGAAACTCGACCAAGCGGTAATGTGACGGGCCCAATGCGGTCTAGCGCAGTGTCGGGCATAAGTGACCACCTGCGCATACTTTCCTGGGCACAAAAGAATACGCAGACCACCAGAGCTTCTCTTCTGGGGCACACGTGGTCATGCTGGCCGCTAGTGGCGGCCCTCTCGGGTACAAAGGGAAACGTGGGCTGTGGGTGCTTTCTTTTCAAGGCACATGAAGTCTTGCCGACAAAATGCTGACCACAGCGCTTCCTTTCCGGGAAACAACAAGGAACACGGACCAATGCTTTTTTTCCAGGGTCCAACGGCACAGTCAAATCCCCAGGGTTATCTTCCCAGGGCGTGAAGGGACACGCAGACTAACAGAATGTCGTTACCGGGAAACAAAGGGCCATGCGGACCACCAGCACTTCCTTTCCCTTGCACAAAGGGACACCCGGACCCCCAAGCTTCCTCTCCATTACTGCGAGGGGCAGGTGGATTGCCAGTGCTTCCTTTCCAGGGCATGAGGCTACACGCGGATATGCACACCTTCCGTCTCAGGGCACGAAGAAATATGTTGACCCCCTCCGCTTCCAATCAGGGGCTAAGACGGACGTGTGCTGAATTACATTTTTGTGGCATTTTTCTCTGCTTTCATTTTAGAACAATGAATTGGAAGGCTCGTTCGAACCTTCTTCCCTCACCCTCCAAATGAAATACAAATATTTGGAATCAGTTTATGGCCAGAATCATCCGAATTCTTCTTCAATAAATATTAATCACCAACAAGTGGAAGACGCAGGAGAATATTTCTCACCCGACGTTGCAGAAGATTATTCGTTTACGCTAACGTAGAGGTTAAAGTATTCTTGATCAACAAAGAATACATATTATGTATTCTAACTCATGAAATGAAACAAATGAAGGCGATTGCTCCGAAACTAAATGATGCTTTCTTCTCTATTCTGTGTTTTAATTGTTATACACATTTTTTCCATATCACAATTTCATACAAGAAGATACAGATATTTAGAGGATCCAAATATCTTGATGGTATATTACTATGTTTATACGTAAATGCCCATGTTATTCAGGGCAGACATCAGATGAATAATTCGTCTATTCGCCGGTATTTGTTTTGGAAACACTCTACTCGAAGAGACTTCATCGTGCCCGTGAAACACAGAGAAGTTTTAAAGTGATTGTAACTCGATGTCTTTTATCTAGTTCACTGCAGCACCATCGTCTCGTATCTGCGCTCCTCCTCTTGCCAAACCTCATCGCAGCAGTCTCGTATCTGCGCTTCTCCTCGGGCCTAATCTCATCGGAGCTAAGCTCACTCCTTAACGAGGCGCGTTTGGAGTCGCTCGCCCTCCCGCAAATTAGATCTCAGGCACAAATTAGATCAATTTTGAAAAGCTCTTCCAAATAGGCCTCGGCTTGTGGCTCTCGGGCAGAGAGTTTCTGAGACGAGCGCGGGCAACTGTCGGAGCGACTGTCATAGTGATTGCCCGGGCGACTGTCGGAGCGACTGTTAGAGTGATTGCCCGGGCAACTGTCGGAGTGACTGTCATAGTGATTGCCCGGGCGACTGTCGGAGCGACTGTCCGAGCGACTGTCGGAGCGACTGTCGGAGTGACTGTCGGAACGACTGAGGGAACGACTGCAGGAACGACTGTCGGAACGACTATCGGAACGACTATCGGAACGACTATCGGAACGACTGTCGGAACGACTGTCGGAACGACTGTCGGAACGACTGTCGGAACGAATGTCGGAACGACTGTCGGAACGACTGTTGGAGCGACTGTCATAACAACTGTCGGAGCGCCTGTTGGAGCAACAGTCGGAGCAACTGTCAGAGCGACTATCAGAGCCTCTGTCGACTGTCAGAGTCGCTCCGACAGTCGACTTTCGGAACGACTGTCGGAGCGACTTTCGACGCGACTGTCGGCGCCACTGTCGGTGCGACTGTCGGAGCAACTGGAGGAACAACTGCCGAAGTGACTGTCGTAGCGATTGTCGGAGTGACTGTCGGAGCGACTGTCAGGGCGACTTTCAGGTCGACCGTAGGGGCAACTGTCATGGCGATTGGGACGGCGCTCTGGGCGACTGGCGGGGCGACTGTCGAGCCGACTGCGGGGCGACTGGTGCAGCGATTGTCGCGGCGACTGTCGGAGCGACTGTCGGAGCGACTGTTGGGGCGTCTGTCGTGTTGACGTGAAATCTTCTAGACACGAGTCCTGCATCAAAAAACAAGCGTTCCCCATTGGCCCAGGCGAGGCCGAATAACACTAAGCATCAACACAGTTGGTAGCTATGATACGTAGTTCTGTAAGGAAGTGTTTGGAATGCTCGTGTTAAGAAAGCCAGCCGAGCTGAGCCGGATTGAGGTTTTAGTTTGAGATAATGAACGTTAATTTTATGCATTTAGGGGCACTACTTGAGGTTCTTACATAAGCTATAATCTATATCGTTGTCAAAGAGCCATAATCTAAATCGTTGTCAGAGAGCCATAATCTATATCGTTGTGAGAGAGTCATAATTTATATCGTTGTCAGAGAGCCATAATCTATATCGTTGTCAGAGAGCCATAATCTATATCGTTGTCAGAGAGCCATATTCTATATCGTTGTCAGAGATCAATAATCTATATCGTTGTCAGAGAGCCATATTCTATTTCGTTGTCAGAGAGTCATAATCTATATCGTTGTCAGAGAGCCATAATCTATATCGTTGTCAGAGAGCCATAATCTATATCGTTGTCAGAGAGCCATAATCTATATCGTTGTCAGAAATTGGACGCATTTCGAGGAACATGTCACGAATCATTTAAGTTTGTAAGGAAAAAGCAGGCAGGATTATAGTGTACAGGAACACAAAGTCTTTTTCATAAACGCTCGATTCTCCGTCAGTCTTGTTGTGGTCCTCTTTTGTGTCCCTATTGTTTACTTTGCATGCCGTCGCTCAGACGGCCGTTACCCAGCGCCCTCTGCTCCATTCCACCACCTGTCGCTGTCGGAGGTGACGGCCTCTCACTGCAGCAAGTGGGGCAGGAGACCGAATCTGGCTGTCGGATGGCCTCATTTCCAGCCAACCATTCCCCTCCTCCTGCTCTTGTATGCATATTCCGGGGTGGGGGCTGCGAGGAGGAGGCAGGAGGCCACGAATAGGCAGCAGGGCCTGAGAGCAAGCAGTAGTGGTTCTTCCTCAATCAGAAGGCAAGAAGTAATGTTTCTCAGAGGGCATTAAACCACAATGGGTAACAAAGAGTTTTTGTAGTTTCTCTCTAGGAATAAACGTACAACAATGTCGAGTGGCAGAAATCAATAGTTGCAGCAATAAATGCTTCATGATTGGCCTAACTTCCTATAATACGATTGTTCCTCCACCTACATGCAAGGAATAGCTTCCCACCGTCTCTTCCGATGCAGATGACGGACTATAGTCTGTTTCAAACCTGCTCTTGAGAGGTTAACAATAAAGAATCCTCTTCCCCCCTAAAATGTATCGAAGCTCCCCCATCCCTCCTAGCATAGGGATACTCAGTTTTATGCCATACTTCAATACCCGTCACCCTGGCGGGCAATTAATCTAAACTCGGTTGGATTCGTTGCGAGGCTCGCATCTCCTCTTCCGTCCCTTGCGGAGACTAACGAACATTTTCAGATGCTAATAAATTAATCGGTCACTATTTTACAGCCCGGCACAGATCTAATGTTGTTTGTTACTGCTTCGTGGGTCGAATCATGTTTGAATTGGCGCTGTGATGTATGAATTGGTGCAATGAAGTTTGAATTACTGTTAAAATGTTTGAATTGGTACTTGCAATGGAGTTTGAATTAGTGCTGTAATGTTTCAATTGAGGATATGGAGTTTGAATTGGTGCTGTGAAATTTGAATCGGTGCTGTAAAGTTTGAATGGGTACATCAAAATTTGAAATGGGGCTGTGCAGTTTGAATTGGTGCAATAAATATAAATGGGTGCATTGAAATTTGAAATGGTACAGCAAAGTTTGAATTTGTGCAATGCAGTTTGAATTGGTGCTGTGATGTTTGAATTGGTGCAAAGTTTCAAATATTTACATGTAATTTGAATTGGTGCAGTTAAATTTTATTTGGAACTGCGTAGTGGGAATATTGTTAGGTGTTGGGGTTTTGGATGTAGCTTCGTGGGATTTGGTTCAGCGTCGTCAGATGTGGTGCACCGATCCTAACATCGGCACTCAGATGCTACATTTGTTGCAGCGTTGTCGGATGTGGTGCACCAATCCTAGCATCGGCACTCAGATGCTACATTTGTTGCAGCGTCGTCAGATGTGGTGCACCAATCCAAGCATCGGCACTCAGATGCTACATTTGTTGCAGCGTCATCAGATGTGGTGCACCGATCCTAACATCGGCACTCAGATGCTACTTTGATGCAGCGTCGTCAGATGTGGTGCACCGATCCTAGCATCGGCACTCAGATGCTACTTTGATGCAGCGTCGTCAGATGTGGCGCACCGATCTTAGTATCGGCACTCAGATGCTACTTTGATGCAGCGTCGTCAGATGTGGTGCACCGATCCTAGCATCGGCACTCAGATGCTACTTTGATGCAGCGAGTTCCGCCGGAATACTTTGACATTCAATCCGGACTTGCAACTTCACCGATGCCGTAAAGCCAGGCCCTGGACGAGACGTGATGGCGAAACAGATTGTGCAGGGGAGCCAGCGCAGGCACAGTGCGATGGTAGGGAGCCGATACAAGCCCGTGGCTGCTAACACCGGTGAGCTGGATTTCATCACAAGGGTGTCGCTCCGGAGCCACCACCAATGCAGTGGAGCCAGCACTGGCACACTGGACCCATCATTAGTGCTGCGGAAAAATCAGCAGTGCTATAGAATAATCAAGAGTGTAGGGGAACCAGCAACTGAGGCTGTGTCAAAAGAACCCGTCAAGTTGATCCAGCAGCATGTAGCCAGCAGGAATGAGTGGTGCAAGAGGGAGTGCAGTTTGGAGCCAGCAGTATAACTGTGCAGCGAAGCCTGTAGCAACGCAGTGGGGTGTGAAGTGGAACCGATAGCTACGAAGTAGGGCTAGAAGCATTAAATTTAAGCCAACAACAGTGCGTTCCAGCCTGCATTAGCTCAAAGGTGCCAGTAGCGTGCAGTGGAGCCAGCAGCAGTGTAGTAGGGCCATTGAAGTAGCAGTGGAGCCAGTAGCACTGCACTGGAGACAGCTGAAGTGCAGTGGAGCCAGTAGCAAGGCAGTTGGACCAGCAAAAGACGTAAGAGCGAGTAGCAGTGCAATTATGCCAGCAGCAGTGCATTGAATCCAAGAGCAGTTCAGTGGAGCCAGTAGCAGTGCAATGAAGCCAGTAGCATTTCATTGAAGCCAGCAGCAGTCCAGCGTAGTCAGCAGCGCTGTGGAGCAAGTAGCAAGCTACTGGAGCCATCAACAGTTGCGTGGAAACGAAGCTTTCCATTTTTGTGTTAACTCTTCTGTCAGCAGACCCTAACTAATAACAGACCGCCATCTTTTCATCAGCACAGAAAAGACTTCAAAGGCTTTCTGATGTGTGTTCAATGTTCCACGCATGCGATAAAGCATCACACTCGCTCAAACATTATATTAATTCAACATGCAAACAATAATTGTGTGTGAGTTTACTTATATGCATTCATATTGATTGAAAAATTAAAATTCAGTCTGGAAAATAAACGGAAGGACAAGATCTTGTTAAAAAACGACTTTTTAACGTAAAGAAACTAGGAAGCTGGATATTAGATACAATTCAAATTTTTGCGTCATTTGGCTATTTAAAATTGACACTATCTATCTGATTCACAAGCTGATTTGTGTTCACTGAACAACCAATATAACTGAATATGTTTTATTTAATTATTTGCAGTTATTTTTTTGTTTTATTTTGTTACTATTTCTGTTTTCGTAATGTTCAATCAGCACCAAACATCAACGCATATCACGATCATTTCTACGCCTGCCTATCGCTGATAGATTTATCTGATCTTACCGGGGCTTAATCACCAGAGGTTCCCAGCTATTGCTGAGCACCGAACGTTACCTTTGTAACTGCCCTATTTCATGCGCAGTTTCCGTACATCGGCGCATGCGAACAATTCCTGTAGTTAGGCGACACATGCACCTTGGAACAGGCCTACCGTCACAGTATGATGTAAAGAAATGGCAACATGGGAATTTCCATAAATAAATTTGACATCTCTGTATTGTTGATACAAAAAATGCGATGGGCTCAAACGAGTTCAAGTGATGTGGTAATGGGCATTTTCGAAGCGCACCTTTGCCGCGCGGACGCACACCTACGATCCGCTGGTGCGCACTTACGGCACGCAGACGCACTCCTTCGGTGCGCGAACGAACACATATGGTTCGCGGACGCGCACTCATGGCACTCGTACGGACAATAACGGTTCACGGACGTATATTTGCGGTTCGCGGACGCACACTTACGGTGCACGGACACATATTTACAGTACACGAACGTACACTTACAGTTACGGAGCACAGTTACGGTGCGCGGACACGCCCACACGGCTTACGGACGCACACTCACGGTGCACAGACACACACTTACGGTGCTCGCGAACGCACACTTACGGTGCGCGGACACGCATTTACGGTGCGCGGGAGCACACTTACGTTGCACGGACGCACACGAATGGTGCGCGGATGCACACTTACGGTGCGCTGACCCACACTTACGGTGCGCTGACGCACACTTACGGTGCGCTGACGCACACTCACGGTGCGCTGACGCACACTTACGGTGCGCTGACGCACACTCACAGTGCGCTGACGCACACTCACGGTGCGCTAACGCACACTCACGGTGCGCTGACGCACACTCACAGTGCGCTGACGCACACTCACGGTGCGCTGACGCACACTCACTGTGCGCCGAGCACAATCACCGTGCGCTGACGCACACTCACGGTGCACTGACGCACACTTACGGTGCGCGGAAGAGCAATTACGTTACGGAACAGGCGTCAGATTTATACGGTAAGCTGGATGTTTCTCATGTTCAGAGTACAGTAACAGCACATGTTAGTGGACGCTGATCTCAGTAACTAACAGGGAGTTTAATTGATGTGGAAGAATATCAATTTTAAAAGTGCGATTTGTTTTAATGTTCACTTCCTAAGGCAATAATTTTATTTTCCAGGGTGTTTTCCAAGTTCATATTTTATAAAATTTTGTTGGCGAATTATGCAATATAAAGGACTCTCATAAAAAATGTTCACTAAAAACATATCCGGTCCAGGAAAGCACAGCACAAATCAAAACATATGCTCGTCGGGTCTACTAAAGAGCAGCGCGGGTGGGCCAACCCTTCTTCCTTTCCCCACAGCTGCGAGGTGGGCGTGATGATAATGAACGGACTTTGGATTGCCGGCAACATGGACGGAGGATGTCTGGCAGGGACTGAGGATGTCTGGCAGGATGACTGGTAGGAAGGGTCGTAATAAATCAATAACTCCAGAGTAGGGTGTCAGCGGACCACCGAGTATTTGAAGGTCTTTAAAGGCAAGTGTGTTATACCAAAGTTTGTGTTTACATAATTCAGTGCAGGTTTTTATTTTGGCAGTGCAGGACCCACACTGAACATGTTCGAGCTCATGCACTGTGCCAGTGCTGGCGCAGTGTTCCTCATCACCACTGGTATGTTGAGGTCCGATGTTGTTCGGTCAGCATTTATAGCTATAAATAGTTGCTTGAAAACATTCATCAATCCCCAACGGGTTCAGCAAACTTCTCAATAAATGCAACAGTGGCAAAATAATTGCATTCGCAAGCCGTGAAACAATCATTGGTATCTCTCGAATTCATTCTATCATTTCGACTATTAATACGTACTTTTTATTTGCAGCTGCTTTCAGGGAGATAAAAAAGACAGACACTAATAAATGGAGTGTGAGGGTGAAAGGATGAGAATAACCCTCCCCACACCTCCCTTGCTGCCCATCCCTACTCCACTTGCTCTCATTTCTCTGCATCCGTGCTGCAGTAAGAGCTCATTAAGGTAGCATTGCTGATGCGTTGATGAGGTCGTCGTAATGAGTGACCTGAAGTTTCGGACACCCTGTTGCCGTGCAGGTCCAAATACAAGCAAACATTATCCACGGTCGGGAAGTGTCGCCATTGATGGAGTCCTTGTTAGTGTGCAGCTGGCAGTTTTTATATTGGATCTATAATGACAGTTTAATTTGAGAGTAAGTGTTTTTGTAGAATGAAGAGTTTAATGAGGCACGAATTCAGTATTTTCTAAACACTTTTTCGGCTATAGGGCGGTTTAATTTACTTACTAGACACGAGCTAGTGTTCGGGGAACAGATGGTGCTACACAGGTGGAACCTGTCTCACAGCTTTAGACCCAAGTGTTCGGAACACAGATGGTGCTGCACAGGTGCAGCCTGTGTCTCACAGCACTAGACCCAAGTGTTCGGAACACAGATGATGCTGCACAGGTGGAACCTGTGTCTCACAGCACTAGACCCAAGTGTTCGGAACAGAGATGGTGCTGCACAGTTGGAACCTGTGTCTCACAGCATCAGACCCAAGTGTTCGGAACAGAGATGGTGCTGAACAGGTGGAACCTGTGTCTCACAGCACTAGACCCAAGTGTTCGGAACACAGATGGTGATGCACAGGTTGGAACCTGTGTCCCACAGCACTAGACCCAAGTGTTCGGAACAGAGATGGTGCTGCACAGGTGGAACCTGTATTTCGCAGCTCTAGTCACGAGTGTTTGGAACACAGATGGAGCGCATTTCTTACATAATGAAAATATCGTAATTAAAATTTTCAACATTACAAATAAGTTTGAAGCATCATACATAAGCGTACTGCAACAAGAAGGGTAGTCTATTTCACACGGTTCTGCTCAAGAGAGTTATAGAGAATACCTATCAGAAGTTTGTATTTACTCGTGATTTACATCATCGCACCCACGCAAGTCTCGGTGTTCATTTATTCAGAGGAGTAGGATATTGTTTCCAAACATGCTCACACACACATACACATACGCACATATAGCATATA
>SDVV010008717.1:0-17071 GCA_016164225.1 Gammarus roeselii | reverse complement strand
TATATGGCAGCACACTATAGTTGCACTGTATACAAACATAATTTGAACAACTGATTTAACATTAACCCTGGTGTTGATATGTGACCTTAAACTCAACAAATGTGTTGTCTTCTAATTATTTTTTATGCAAACAGTAACTTTCTATATTGTCGAATTCATAAAAGAATTGCTTATATTTCCCTCCATTACTCTTTCTTTATGTATTCCATGCCTCTTCAAATCTCATGTTGTTCAACGTGAATATACGAATCGTGAGGCGGCACACTGTGCTGACGAAATATTTGTCCCAAGGTCCATATCTACGCTTCAAATTGACCATTTTTAGTTGACTTAGAAAAATGCCGAATCCGTCGTCGCGAACTGGCTACTGACAGAAGAATTTATTATCTGTTAGCTGTTATGTGTGCACGGACAACAAGTTTACCCAAAACTTTAAATTAAATTGCATTTAAAAATTATGCAAATCGACGTATATTTTCTGGTATTCAATGGACTTCGACGCTTTCGGACTTTTAATGAAGAATTCAAATGTTCTGTGAGAAATAAAATTTAAATTCTTTTTGATTTCTTTGAGGAAGTTTAACAATTTTCAGCCAGACCTCATTCACATTGAGATTCTGCTTGGAAGAAAGTTTATGAGAACAGTGAACAATTCGACTCCGCAGTAAAGGAACCGGATTCGGGTTCCATGATAACTTTTTTTGACAGCTTCAGATACGCTCACACTGTTTCCTGTTCATCATCAAGATTATGATGTATTAAGAGTGGATACTTCTGTGTAAAAAATAATTGATATTCTTCATTTGGTATCATACCCACTGTAAAAAAGGCTGAGTGAAATATTGGTAATGATTACTTCATGACTTGTTTATAGGTAGTACAACCAAAATATACTGTTTTCTATGATCAGACAACAACATAACAATTAAACCTTAAATACTTTTCAAGGTTTACCATTGCTGTTTTTTCTCAACATTTTCTACAATGGAAAAAATAACTCTGAAACTCTGTTGTACGGAAACTGACTAAATTTTCTCCTATTTATTTAATATCAGATCATATCAGTTAAAACAAGAAGCAAAATCGAATAATAGTCACGAAAGGTACACAAAAACTGAGCAGGAAGGTCAACTCAACCATACGAACGACAAATGCTATCTGATCGGTATACCGGGATGTTTTGCATCGAGAGCCATCAAGGGAAGAGCGTTAACAGCAGGATTCATGGTGAGTAAAATGAGAATGATAATGATAATGAGCATACCTTAGATGGAGGCACAGTGAAGGACACACGAGCAGTCGATCTTAACGACTTAGACCTGATACACGGCAGTAAATTGTTAATTTATTAGTATGCAAATGAATAAACTTTGGGTGAGTACAAGCTGTGGTTCATACCTCCTGCATTCCCTAAGAAATATATTTATTGAACATAACTGCAATGTGTGCACAAGTTCACAGTGTGTTTTCTACCACGTATCGGACAATACACGACATCAGCCTCTAGCTACTCACTTTTTATAATCATACAATGCATTGAATGGTATAGAAGGAAACCGACACAACAACACGTATCATCAACTTTGATTATCATAATTTGACCAAACAAGAAGCGTTAACAGAATTAAACCGCTATAGTAGGCCACTTCTTCCATGAGGGATACCTCGAAATATTTGGTATTGGTCAAATAAGATGTTTATGTTGGCTGTCGCGAACATTCGTGTTCGAAAAAAAGGTAAGCAACAATTCGTTGAACTAAAAAATATACTTATGAGAAAATGCAGTTCTTACCTTCCCTGCCGTCAAAAAAATATATTTTGTTCTGCTCTAAAGATTTGTCAGATAGCTCCTATATTCTTTAATCAATACTCATCCAAGTAATATCATATCCCTATTAAATTCCTTTCGTTAAATTACATAACTGTTATTAAGAGATGACAGGGCTCATGACTGTTATTATTATTTTTCTGATTTCTGCTACAGACGCTTACTCAAAAGACTACTGAAAAGATATGTTCATACTACGAATAAATTGTTCGAAGGTACAGTCGCAAAATAAAAACCTAAAATCAATGATCTTTCCAGAAAAAAAAACATTTATCATACGAAATAATTTGGTCACCTAACGACGCTGTGTCGCATCCTTTTCTTGCCTTGCCGCCCAAATCAGCCGCCCGGCGCCGCTTGCTCTACATTGTGGGGTCCCGGTTTATCATTATTTGTAATCTCAAGCGTCGATGATAAACCATCTCAAATTCATCCGAACACTACCCCAATTTCTACGCAATAGTTTTTAGATCAAATTTTCAAAATTTTCAACATCCTGATTGACGACACTTTTCTCCGACAACTTCAAACATCTCCCGATCGTTTGAAAATAGATCTTATATATTATCCAACACTTTGTGAGGTGGAATGTTTAGACATATTTTACGCATTTTTTTATTTGTTCGAGAAAGAGCGTCATCCTAGAGCACAAATCATTAAGCATCAAGAGCCAGGAAATATTATTTCACTTCGGTTTCGACAAAAACAGTGTAGAGAAGAAGGACTACTTCCTTTTGAAGGCGAGAATAAAAAAATGAGAACTGTCTGGTGTCATTTGTCGCGTTTGGTTAAATAAATAAGTGTCCATAATTTTCTGCTCAAAGCTCTTTGTGAGAGGCTCAGAATTTATTGCACTGCATGAACCATAAAGTGCTTCATGCAACACGGATATAAATATTTTGTTTTCATAGCGAAAAAATGTTTTGTTGACCCTATTTTTGTTCAGCAAAACGACTTAGGATTTGTGCGGGACTAAATTCGAAAATGTAAAAAGCGCTCAGATTTAGGGGTCGTAGTCAACTAAAGAGCATCTCTAAATGTCACAAATATCATAAGAAAATCTTCAACAATAATTCAACCAGACGTCTTATGTTGAAATTATAACAATACGATGTGTTTGTTTACTGAGATTCTGAACCGTGCGGACGAGGCTTTCTACAGCCAGGGGTGTAAAATCTGACATCACATCGCCGGGTTCGAGTAATTAGGATACTGAGACCAAGTAGGACAATGAGACAGGTTATAATATTTTGTGATTTAGTGTATCAAATATGTTATGGGTAGGTTTTATTTTGTATGGTTTCTCTTGGTTTATTTTTTTATTTTATTTTAGAACCCACGTATGCAGATTCGAAATGAACGTTTCGGAGGCCTGCTCCAATGTTATGCCAAAATATTATGAATCATTTTCATTGATCTTATGGTATTTTGACTTTATCATCAGCCATAGCGATAGGTGATGCATGGAGTTGATCATAGATGACAAATTCCATTTCAAGATGCAAGTTTGTACAAAGAACATGTTAGTTGTCGCAACAGACAATTTCTCCTCCTGCGACTATGTTCATTAATTCATAATACATTAGATCACAGTTTCGCATGATAACGGAGAACTTTTTTTCGAACACAGCATTTCAATAACACAAACACAAACCAAGAAATGTCCTCATGAACGATGCTTGCAATTTGTTGCAACTGTTTTGAAGCCTCATGAAATATCTGCTGATTTCTTTATCGTGAAGGTCATATCGACTTGTTTTCTTCATAGTGGTTCATGACGGATGGATTGTCGTACAAAGTGCGATCCAAGCCAAACTGAACACTTTGTAACATGTATCATAGTTATATTTGTTACAATACATTTCATATTGTGTATCTATACTGAGTTCTATTGTATTTGTCACCGCTATGTTTATTACTAACATTGCTTCATGAACACCATTAAATCAATGAATGAGATGGCTAAATAATTGTTGACTGCGGGAAAAAAGGGTACTTCCTTTGGATATATTTGAAAATATAAATTAGTTTATCGTGGGTTTTCTACAATATACAATATCAAATAAGATTATAATACCAAAAAACTGAAATCGCACACGATTAGCCTGAAACAAAACGCTCAAAATCTATGATATTCATTTTGTCCAAAATTGAAAATTCCAAACGTAGGCACTTCTGACTTTCTCCATTTCTTCCCAACTCCTTATCATCCAAAATGGAGTGCTTCATTCAATTGTGGGTTCGGGTGTTAGCAACAACAAATCATTTGTATATTATAATAATAATAATAATAATTATTATTATTATATTTATTATTATTGTCATTCTAATTATTATTTATGTTATTAATATTATTATTGTTAGTATTATTATTATTATTATTATTATTATTAGTTATATTAGTAGTATTATTATTGTCATTATTAATATTATAATTATTATTATTAAATCGTTTGCTTCCATCGTCGGGCAATGGGTTTTCATTTATTTAGAAAAAAAATATCTCAAACAAAAGACATGAAACTTCAATATCAACTACGCTATTTGAATTAACGAAAACGAGAGTTCAATTTGAATTCGTTCCACCTCATATCTAGGGGCCGCCGGCTCGGATTACATGGAGCGAAATATTATTTACAAAAGTATCATAAGTGCACATAGAGAAAATGTCTATTTGACAAAATAATCATGACTGCATTGCGTTGGGAAAACCAGTGACACACGGGGTTGAAAAATAATAAATACTTGGGATGTATATATAACAAAATACATGGGCGTGAAAAATAACATGTATATGGGGCTGAAAATCGTGCATGCACGTGGTTAGAGTCCCGAGAACATGGGTTTGGGACATAGAAATGGGCTAACATATTATAATGAGAAGTCTACATTATTGTACGATGACAAAGGTGTGGATGGACGACATGAATTATACATAAAATATGAATACAAATATGAATACATTATAGGGTTGGGAAATCGAAAAGCGCTAACATATGGTAAAGATGGGTTTAAACTATTGTATGAATAATGAAGGGGTGAATATGTGACATAGTTTATACAAAAAATTATACATAAAATACATACCAAGCAACTGAATATACAATTTACACACTTCATGACTGCTAGAAAATGATCAAGCGATTAACAATCAAATAATACAATGTTGGAGTACACCAGTCGGATAAATATGCTTCTGTTATAGAAGATAAAGCAAAACATTAGCTTATAGAGCAATGATTGTATCACCAAAAAATGGTACGCCAATTGTAAGAAATAATTCAATGAATTATATTATCGAGTTAACCTTTGTCATAAGTTAGAAGCTGCCTATCGTTCCTTGAAAAGACTGAATTCGTATTTTATTTATACTAAAACGATTGAAACAATTGAAACATAGAAATATACATAACGCTAGTAAGCACTTATGGTAATTGGCAAAGACAATTGTAATCGGTAGCAACATAGACACCATATGTATCGTCAGAGTAAAAACGATTTGATGGTGTCTCAATGTTGAGAGTTATGGCGGTGGTGTTTTCGGTCATGCTGATGAGCAGAATGAATTTTCTGGTTACTGTTATCATGCATTTAGCTTGTGTTTGTGGGGAAAGGTACGGCTTTGAATTGATCGGTCAATAGATGTTCATTAAGCCTGTTCATGAAGGACGGGTTGGATTTAAGATTCTTGAGGCTTGTTGGGAGGCTGTTCCAGGATTTTGGTCCAGTGATCGAAAAAACACCACAGGCAGTTTCTGTTGTCCTGTGTTATTTCTTGTGAATCGATTTTTCTTTTTACCTCGAAAATATATGTGCCTTTGGCGGCCGGGTAAATGTTTTTCTAGAAGATCTTTATGAATTCTGATCGACTCATGGAGTGTCAGTTTGCTGTCGATATTGAGGCACTGTAATTTTTCGAGGAGAGGACTTACGTGGTCTCGTTTTCTGTGGTTACCATCACATGTTATTCTTGCCGCAAAGTTTATACAACGTCGCACTTCCTCTCGTTGAGTTTTGGTGTATGCCCTCAAAATGAAAGACAGTAGTTGATGTGAGAAGATAATAAAGCGTGGACGATCAGTAATCTTGATTTGAAATCCAATTATTTATTTGCGGAGTTTAAGAACAAAAGTGTTCCATTCAACTTGGAACACAGGGTAGTTACGTGGTGTTTGAAAGAAAGATCAGGATAGAACCATTTTCCAGACTTATAACTTTATTTGCATTAGGAATATCAGATTTGCCTATAGTGATATAGAAATTCATTGGAACTGCTTTTCTTTTCGAGTTCAAGCAGAACAAGATGTATTTGTTTTTTTTAGAGTTGAGCTTGAGTCCATTTTTCTCATACCAAGATTTCAGATTAGTTACGGCTGTCTCAGCGTCGTCTTTCAGCGCATTCAGATCTGACGGTTTTCGGGAAAGCAATATTTGAACACCATCGGTGTACATTACCATTTTTGCTTGATTTTTTGGTATTTGACAGTCGATGTCATTTACAAAAAACAGGAACAACAAAGAACCAAGTATCGAACCTTGAGGGACCCCAAAGACAACTGTGGTCGAATTTGACGAAGTTGCGTTATCTAGTTCACCTGATTGTTGCCCATTCATCGCATAGCTTTCGAACTAAGTTGGGTCTATTCCAATGTTGCAGAGCTTGCCAAAAAGAATTGTATGACTTACACTGTCGAATGCTTTCGATAAGTCTAGCAATACCAGCAGAGATATCGGCCCCTCATCAAAGTTTTGGTACAGATCATCAGTGATGCTCATAAATGCGTCTTCTGCTGACCATTTTCGCCGATAAGCATACTGGCAGTAATTGAACAGATTGTTTGGTTTGCGGATATCATTCAACAAGCAGAAGACTGATTGGTATAAAGTTGGATGGTTCATTCTTGTCCTCCGATTTATGAATTGATTTTTTGATTGCAAGCTTCCTGATCTCCGGAAAAGTTTCACTTGCTATGGAGGTGTTAATAACAGTGCTGATATAAGGCAAGGTAACTATTTGGCTGTCTTTCAGATATTCTTGAGCGAAACCATCCATTTCTATTGAATTTGTGTTCTTGGTGGCAAATACTGCTCGTTTTACTTCGTGTTGCGATACTTGCTTTGGTTCCCATTTGACGTTTCTTTCTTGGTCGCTGTCTCCATCGAAGCTTTTGGACTTGTATCTGTTGCGTCGCTCTGTTATTCATCATAAGCTTTTTGGGTTACCTCTTCAAAAGTCTGTTTCCCAACTCCAGCGAAGTAGTTGTTAAACTTCTCTGAAGTTGCTTGAGGATTCGGATAAGTAGGCGAGGTGATCTTTTTTTTGTTGGAAACAATTCTTTACAGTACATTCCACGTTTCTTTTTGATCGGTTTTTGCACTCTTCTAGTTCCATGATGGAATTTAATTTTACTTCTATGACTTCTCATTTGACTCTCCTATTTTTAATTCGAAATAATTCTACCCAAGTGATGCTTCGTTTAGCTCTACGTTTGAGATTTTATGATAGTGCAATATCGTTTCGCAGTTTTCTGTAATCCATTTAACCGGCATGCTTTTCATTGTTTTAGCCTCCGCTGGTGCCAGAGCGTTCAAATATGTGAGAAGAAAGTCTGTGAGTAATTGATCTTGCTCTGTGACGTTATTTGTGTAATGTATTGGCTTTATCATCTCGACGTTTTCCACTAGATGTGCTCTGAAATTATCCGCGGTGTAATTTATTTTGGTACAACAAGTTATTTTGTATACTCGTTTCTTCTCTTTTTTGATGTTAATGGTGCAGTTTATTTCATGGTGGTCCGAGAAAGAATTGGGCTCCATGTCTGTGGTAACAATGGAAGACGGATTGTTACTTACTAGCAGATCCAATACAGTTTGGGATTCGGCCGTAATTCTCGGTGCACTTTTTATGAGCTGATGCAGCCCGAATCGGTCTAAAATCGGCTTCACATTGTTGAATTTCCATTTCAATTGCTCATCATTGAACTCTCCAAGAATGTATAGCGTCTTTCCTAAGAGGATGGCTTCTCGAAAACTTTCTTCGGTGTATTGAAAACACTCTGCACTTGCTTTGGGTGGCTTGTTAAGAGAACCAACAACAAACGATCTGTTTTTCGTTTTTCCCAAATGTCATCAACTTCATTGCTGTCGTTAAGCATTACTTGAGAAGAGGTATATTCTTCTCGCACATAAATAACGGGTCCACCTCCTTTCCTTTCTCTATCTTTTCTATAAACATTGAAACCGTCAATCTCGATGAAGGTATTGTTAATGTCAGATTTCAGCCAGGTTTCAGGCAGACATAGGATGTCAATTGAGTCCTCCTTCATCATCAATTTGATGAGATCCATCTGTGTTCATAAGCTTCTAACGTTTATATGTTTTATCACAATATTATTTATGTTGTAAAGGGTATTTATAGACATGGCTGCTGAGGAGAGGTTGCTGCTCCCAGCTTGAACAGTTTGTGCCTCTAGTCATTTGTTTTTACTCACATGATAGTTGGTGTCACTTTGGGATAATTTCAGAGGCAACTTTTCATCGAATATGAATGTATCATTGTCGTATTGCATGGGAGAATATATAATGGAACAATGCACATTTGTTTCCACATGCTTGCTCCGCTTCGCTACAATATCTTGTTGTTTGAAATGCGGCTTCAGAGTTGGGTTGGTGCAAGACTACTATAGTGGTTTTCTTTCTTGGCTACAAATATTGAGTATTGAGCAGCTTCATAACTCTCAAGGTTGGATGGATTCATTACAGTTTTCGTTACGATGACCGGGTTTGTTTCATTTAAGATTGTGATTTGTATTTGAGTGCATTGCTGAGAATTGCGGGGACTAGATCAGCAAAACTGCTATTGTACTCATTATTTTCAAAATACTTTTTTATCTCGGAGAGGAACCTACCATCTCTTTTATACTCAGTGAAGACTTCGTAATCTTCTAAGTAATTGAAGGATTCCTCCATTGCTTTGGTTTTTATCACCTCTAAGAAGTTTTCATCATTAAGTCCTGCTTGTTCAACTTAGTATCTTTCACCGCGTGAATCATACAATGTCCGTTTGCTAGTGTTGATTGTCTCTTTAATCTTAAATCATTGAGAATGGTGTCGATGTTGGTGTTCCGGGAGGATTGTTGCAAGTTTTCCGTCACCTGCACTGCATTCGTTCATTCGGTTTATTGTTTCTTGTGTTGGTAACGCCACCCTTATTTAGATTTTTAATATGCTCTTCAGTAACACTCTTACTGACGTTATCTATGAATCTGGTTGCTAATTCCCGAGTAGCGTTGTTCGTATGTTTAGGATATCGTTGCTTTCGGTTCTGATCTTTGTTAATGAGGGTGGGTTGGAGCAGGGGAGATCGAACAGAACCAAGGTAAATAAATTTAGGTCGGTGGTTGAAGGTAGGCATGGCTGAGGATGAATGAATCGAGCTAGAGAGAGGAATGGGTGGAGGGGGGTAATACACGGAAGGGATCAGCGGAATAGGTAGAATCGGAGTTTGGGCTGAGGCTAGGGAATGGCAGCGAAAAGGAGGGGGGACTGGGGATGTGCTGCAGGCATAATTAGACGAATTTGCGTTAGTAGTGTAGAGTGGAGGAGGAGGGTAGGAGAAGAAATGAGGAAGCACTGATGGTACGCCATTGCTGCGACCGTGTTGGAAAAGCGCTGCATGGGAGCTGATTGTGTGGGTAAGATAAGGAGTCTCTGATTGGTGATTTTTAGTTTGAATTTTAGTTTGGGGGTTACGAGAGGGCGCATGGATGTGATTTGTCTGCGAGTAGATGTCCTTTGCTGATGTATGATAGGGTGATGATACGAAATGATGGCCATATTATGGAAGGTAGTAGAGGAAGGAAGAAGACCAGAGGAATAATTGCTTGCTTCTGATAATTTTATAGTATCGGGATGGCAATACCTCAACCCTCTGAGGATCGTAACGTGTTACCGTGTGGGAGAATTTGATATTTCCGCTATTGCTTAGACGAGCATTCTCCGAATGGAAAAATCACTCGTCGGGAGTACCAGTAAATTCGTCTCTTAGCTGGCCTGTTGGGATAACTTTGGGCCTCAAAGAGTGGCATAGACTCATGAAACGGCGCCTCTGTTCCATTGTTTTCAGATTGAGGGGTTCAGCCATCTACATCTTATCATTGGGTTTTCGTTAAAATTGCGTTGGTAATTTTGACTACGACTTCATTTTCGACGAAGTCCATGAGCATTATAATGTAATTTTTTAATGGATTTGCGCTTGCAATGATTTTAGACAGAGCACCATAATCGGTCATATATATTTTTTCAAAAGTGCAACTATCTGAAGGGTCGGACGTTAGCACATTAATCATGAGGAAATAACAAATGAGTATTGTCTTTGGGGTCCTGGTATTTTCTGTTGACCCGGTGCTGGTGCCTGATGCTTCACAGTGAGCTGGCTTTGATGTTGCGGATTTTCTGTTGAGGGGACGATTAAAGGTTCTGTATCGGACGGGGAACTGGAGATTAGGGACCAGGTTTCAGTAGTACAAGAAGTGGGAGATGGAGAGTTCAGCAGCGTTGGGTGAGTATCCTTCATCATTTGAGCTATCATGTGGGAGATGATAGGCTTCTCCTTATCACGTTTTAGGGCATATGCACTGGCAACCGGAGTGTTTGGGCAGTGCGTCAGCTCTATGTTAAATAGGCTTGCTGGTTCGAATGCATTTTTTGGCTTTTGCAGGATATGCAGTCCCTGTTATTCTTGGCACATGCGTATTTGTCGCACCTTCCACTGTAACACATGCAGCAGGATTTTCTCCTGTTTGCGGTGTGGCTATGGAGCGACATGTATCTAATTCGAGGTTAAATATCAGTGAAGTGGACTATTGAGATGGTTGTTGTTGGAGGGGCTAAGAGAGCGTCTTACTAGTATATAGTTTTAGGGCTCCGCGTTAAGAGGAGGACCCATGACCATATATTATGCAAGACCGTGTGTAAGTATTGTCTAAGTAGATGACTAACGATGATGAGAAGGTGAACATGTGATCAATAAGTAAACGGTCGAAGGTCTGTTACGCTGTTATTCACGTATAATAAGTAATTATCAGACTTAGTAGCTGCTATGCTAGAGCTAATGAACAGCGAATCCTATTGATGACAATACTTTGAAATAACGTGTTGTGATGAGCTGCGAAGAAACGTGCTCAACTTGAATTCTGAAGGGGTTGTACACAATTGTACACAGGTTAGCATAGAATTATTGAAATTCTTTTTGGAGTCAGACGAGTGTGTTCAAATTTTTACACGCTTCACCGCCTTTTACTACAAAGTTGTAAATTTAAAATAATATGTGTAAGCAGCAAACAAACACGTTATAATTTAAAAAGTTAAGAAGGACGAGCATTTCGACCCGCTTTACTGTATGTTTCTTATATTGCAGAACACGCACGAAATGTTCAAAGCAATTGGTTATTTGAAGCAGCAAAGAAAACAGAGACAAAAATTTAAATTAATCGCAACGCACTCTAAGAATCCATTGCCAGTGGCCGATTTAGTTAGTGTACAGTTCCTTGATGGTTACATATGATTTATAGGGAGAGCTCCCAAGTACAATTTAGGTAGCAAACGACGATTTCAGAGAGCAAGAGGTACAGATATTTAGCTAGAAATCGAGACACAAGAAAACCTGACACCTACTCACAGAAACGATTCTAACATTTTTTTGTAATATAAAAAAAATATTGAGAACCGCTTTGCCAAAACAATTCTGACAAAATTTTTGTAACATGAACAGCAAATCTAGAACGAATGAGGCCCAAATAATTCGTTAGAAAAATTTAATTAACAAAATTATGAGAACCTATTCGAAGATGTACTTGACCCAATTAAGAGCGGGAAAGTACTAACTAGATTAAAATAGATTCACACACTCTAACGATGTTTGTTCGTTAAAACAAGGGGGACTGCCGAAATCATCATGTTTCAGAAAGAACAGATCCTATACAGAGAGAATAACTACAATGAGACAGGTGGTACATTCAGCTGAGCAACTTGCACATGCGGTTAGCCTATGATCATTAACTTGTGTTCTGTAAGTGAAACTAAGTTTTCCAACCAGTGATCGCATTAAATTTGGAAAACATTTTACGTCGGTTGGACAATGGAAATTCGCCACCACAGGTGGCCTCCAAAAGTACTCTAAAAGTTACTGGAAAAAAGATAGCAGCATTGGTTTTGATTGTTCATGGATTATAGCTGATTGTACCTGGGTAAAAGCTGGAAAAGTATATTATAATATGAGCTAAAAAATTACACACGAGAATGATCATGAGAGCAGGCATGAAAAAGGAAAAGAGCGAATAAACAAAAAGTAGATATCTGGAATGACATGAAATAAAGCCGATAGAGAAATTGAAGCAGACGGGAAAAATAGCCTAACAAACTGTCCTGAATGAAATGCTTAAATTCAAATGAAATCCTAGTTTGTGAGATAGAATTTATCGCTGAACGATGCGATAATTATATTCTACTAGTGTTAGAAGGAAATCGACTGATAGAAATAAATTTAAAATCTAATATATTGTATAACGTACACAAACTTATTCAATATTGAGGATAATTTTCCTGACATGAGAGCAAGACTGATATTTTCGCAAAAATCGTTGTTGACTGACGATGCAGATTGGAGTACTTGACTTGAACAAAAAGGTAGAAAATATTTGAACATTTCCAAACGAAATTAAAGATATTTTCTAATTGTTAGCACAAGAGAATAGTTAGCTGTTTGTGAGCAATTAAAACTGATTTAGGTGTTGTTTTAATGCTGAAGGAACAATCATTCTATCGTTGATCATCAATATCTCTATGGTGCCAGAAACTTCGACAAACTTTGAAAAGCCTGCTTGCCCTCATTGGTAGAAGGTTACCTCGCCGGAAGATGACCTCTCCAGGTCACCCGTGCAGATGGTCGCGGAGCGGCCGCGGTGCAGGAGAGGGTCCCTCCGCCGGGAATTGGTCCTCCAACTATTGGAGATGGTCGCTCGTAGTTTCAGCTCAATTAATCATAAAGTAAAGGATGACAGCCCCATTAACTGTAGTATTTATCGGGAATAATTTGTCAACTGAACGTGGTGGATATATTAATAGGAAACTGCCCAAGAGCCAGTCTTAATCTCTCCTCCACACAACTGCGCCACCCTCACTCCGCAGCAAGTCAGTTGACCTAGCTTGGCTACCCACCGAAGCGCTCCATTCCCGGATATTTTTCACTGGTTGGTTACTGGAGCGCACCACTCCAGGATATTGCCTCATCAAAAGCTTCTTTGTCCAGTGGAGCGGATTCGGTGGAGGCGGACGGCCGTAGATGCGTCATTTCGCTCTCTGGCTTATGCGTGGCGAGGTAGAGCCAGCAAACAACAGATTGAAAGAGAGTTATTATAGAATTGGACGAAAAAACATCCAATGTAAATCGTGCTTGATGACTTGTAATTTTTTTGAAGATGGTTTCTGGTTTTGGAGCCCGCTCCTGTAGGTGAAACTTTCTGTAAGCCCCACACATATTACCACAATTAAATGGAAAATACTAAAAAATAATTGAATAGGTTTTGGGTAAAATATTAAGCAAAATCTAGGATTATAAAATGTGAGGTTTGACGGATACAATTGTAGTCATTCTTATGAAAACAAGTCAAGTAAACAAGTTAAAATAATTGGACTTTGGGTAACACATTGCTGGAAAGTAAACAGATAATTCCGCTATGAAGAAAGGTTTTGTATGAGTTCATCGGTAGACAGATGAAGCAAATAATATTGTCATTTTGACCAATTTTAATGTTAGGATCTGATGATATGATCATCTCGTAATGTTTTGAATAGGCTTAGCTGGATATAGAATCTTTTAATTCGTTTACTCAATCTGTTTCTTACACTGCATCTATACGTAAGTGTAAATAGAATTTAAGAAGCAAATGTTTCTTCGTCACAATTGACATTGTTATCTTGCTTTGGGTAACATCGTTATCAAACTTTTGTGATGGATTATCCAAATGACGTATTTTGGAAAAGAAATTCGTCGAAGTACGGTCAACGGTGATTCAATTAATTCACAAGGCCGTCAAAACTTTTGCAAATCCTATCACAGCTCTCATAATATTGCCAAAAGAACGAGAATTATAACCACCCTGCCCAAGAAATTCATTTTCATTGAGGTTCAAAACATAGTATAAGATCGTTACATTGTAAGACGCAAATGGAATTCACAATGGGATGAAGTTTTTCACAGTTCAGCCGATTCATGACATTCCAAAGTTATCGAACCATCGGACCACACATTAATATCAGAGACAAATGACCACAATTACTTTCGACTTTTGTCATCTATAAATGCTTGTTTGTACATTGTTCGTTTACCTACATTGGAGGAGCAGTAAGGAAACTAAAGGTGAAAGCTTGTCAGCAACGAGGTATTAAATTCAGAACCAATCAGAGACTATACTGTATATACGATGATGGGAGTAGTATATAACGGTAAAAAAAACGCTTTCTAGAGTCACTTTTGGTGGGCGGGGGTGAGGCGCGATGCATGCAACCTTTGACTCAAGCGGCCGTACGGGGGTTCGCGCAGAAATGGGGAGGGGGGGGCGTAGTGTAGGACGGAGGTCAGTGAGCGGAAAGCTTATACATGTTATCAAGTTATATATTTCATAAGGGTATTAGCAATTTCAATGCTTGGGGGGTGTTGCAATTTCGTTGCATGTCATATTGCATGTTCAGTGCTGTGTCCTCTGAATGTTTTTGGGGGGTTTTGACAAACATACATTTATAAGAATTTTAAGAAGCCCCACTTTTCGGACACCTTCACGATGAATCTTTCAACCTTGATATCATTTTCTACGTTACATCTCGCTGTTGATCAATTTACAAGTAGCATAGATTCAATTAGTTCATTGTCATTTTTAGCCGATTGTATTAATCAGTACCCTTGCGCTTAGCCATACTTACTCCTGCAGTAACCCCTTCATTCGTATTTCTTTGTGAGCTAACCGATGAAGGAGAAGAGATACAATATATACAGGAAGACTGAATCATTCCTAGAGAAGAACCACTTAAGAGAATAAATGACTCATTCGATGCTTGATTGCTGGATTCAGAGCGGTTGGGGTTGGGATTTTGCGCCTGTTTTGTTCATTTATCACTATATACTGTTATTAGGATTAGTGTGGTAGGTATGTCTTATAACTCAATTTGCAGCCTTGGTGTGCGAACAGCCCTGTTAGTAACAGCCTGAAGGTAAGATTGCAGGCAAGGTTCTGTGTTTCCCATCTATTTATTTCATATGCATATAATATTTATAGAAATAGTAAGGATTATTTGTCAAGTTGTTTGCGGTTTAAGATATATTTTTTCATAGGATGATGTTTCTTCGTTACGAGAATCTATCTACCCCATATTGCAATATTTTGGTTATAACCAGATATATCTGTGTTCCATTGACGCGGTGTTCCAATAACATAAATACCTGAACGAAATGGATTTACTGTAAGTTAACATATTATGTAATGTATACTTAGTAATGATCCATTGATTTATATTGAATTTGTTTTGTTTTGTTTTTTCGATCAGTTAACTCATACAGTTCTAGGCATTTTAGGATATTTCAGGTTTGTATCTTCCACATTATTTCCGGCATAATTGGTACGTTATTGCATCATTTTGGTATTTTTATATGTATATATGACATTCTGATACGATTAAGCCATAGTTACTTTAGTTGAAGAGGTGTTAATTTATCCCTGTTTTGGACTGAAGTTGATTCTAATTTCATTAGATTTTGTATGTACTATACCGTAATTACTATAGCTTTCAGTTGTGTCGCTCGTATGTCATGGTATCTTATTCACATTCCTTGTTTGTTTGGTTAAATGCTAGTTTATTCTCATTCATCACGTTTTTAATGTATGTTCTGGGTATTGTTGAGAATTTATCTTCTTGCTTTGTTATAACTCGTGAGTTTTAGTATAGGTCCTTCAGTTTTGTATGTTCTCTGTTGAATTTCCATCTCAATGCAATCTGGCGGTTATTTATACAATTTTAGGACATATTACGTGTGTGTCTGCAGTATAGAACATCATTTCAGGTATAATTTAGTCACATGTTGTTCATTTTTAGTGTTTTATATATCTTCTTGCATCCTGATACAATATTTGACGTGGTTATTTTAGATATAGAACAGACGGCTTATTACAAACTTGGCCTTGCTATTTGGTTATTAAATATTTATTGTAGGTCCATTCTTCAATATTTAGGAGGAGTTAGAGAGTCCCCTAGGCAAAAACCTAGTTATGTTTATGCCTGTTTGTATAAGTAAACCAATTTACTAGGATGATTACCCTAGTGTATTACACTTTTTATGTGAATTATAGCAGAGTAGAGAATCTTATTTAGCTATTTTATACATATTGTTGTTGTAGGTTCCGCGACAATCATGGGAATGTATGTTTAAGAGGTGTAAGTCCGTACTGCATCTTTGTGGAATTTTCGTCATTGTTCCCTAGCAAATATGTTGTTTAACGTTTAGAAGACGATTTACTGGATGGATGGGTCGTAGGTAGTGTAGAGATGTTTTACACTCTTTGGTTGTCATTTTGAACTTCATCCTTGTTCAACGTGAATTATGTATAGCCTTGTCGATGTTGATCTTAAGTTTGAAGGGTTTGTTTTTGAGGTTCGCAACAAGCTGCTCATCGTTGTTGTGGTGTACTTAGATTGTTGAAGAACAAAAGCCTATCTTTTTATAGCTACACACTCTCTGAGACTCATTCATGACCACTGTATGTAAAATTAAAAATTAAAAAGGAAAAAAAAATCAACGGCCCTCGAAAATGTGAAATTTTAAGGAAAATTTGAATTTACATTTTTTGTTATACATTTCTAACTCATGTAACACGTACGCAAACACGAACGTAACCAGGTTTATACACATGTGTCATCGGGATGGACCGCCTATTTATTATGTAATTTAAATATACTTGGCTATTTCTCCGGCTTCTCGCCATGTTTCTGAAAGGCGATGCTCATGCCCAGTTAAAGGTTAGATGCTCGCTACCGGTTACTAACAAGTTCACTCACTCGGTTACACGATTTGATGAACGCCACAAGGTCTTGACCCATCATCATATGTATTTTAAATTTATTTCAAACTTTCGCACGAAAACTGAAGTACATCATCAAATGTATTTCAGATTTGTAGATCCATCCTCATGTGAC
>SDVV010008716.1:0-17071 GCA_016164225.1 Gammarus roeselii | reverse complement strand
CTGCGTGCGTGGGTTATACAAGCGTAATGTCGGCTGTGGCTCCACTGCGTGCGTGGGTTATACAAGCGTAATGTCGGCTGTGGCTCCGCTGCGTGCGTGGGTTATACAAGCGTAATGTCGGCTGTGGCTCCGCTGCGTGCGTGGGTTATACAAGCGTAATGTCGGCTGTGGCTCCGCTGCGTGCGTGGGTTATACAAGCGTAATGTCGGCTGTGACCCCGCTGCGTGCGTGGGTTGCAAGAGCATCGGTTCATGGAAATGGTATCGCATTCCAATATCGATGGGTTGAGGGACACCCGTCAGGTCCTTTCCTCAGCAAGGGAGAGAGCGTCGATGTATCCACATTTTGTTGCACGTGTGTGTTTCTTTTCTTTTTTTCTTCCATGACCATATTTTTGTATTGTAGTTTTCCAGTTCTTTAGGATTTAGCCGCCTTCAGTTTGCATGTCTCCATTTAATCAAAGCGAGATTAATATTCATTTTTTCTCGTTCTTCCCTCTTCTACCCTCGACTCTCAATATTCTTCTCTGGAGTATTATGATTTGTTATAATAAATTGCTGTTCCCCTATTTTTGGCAATGTTATTTTTCTTGACTCTTCCTCTAAAGCCTCCATCTCTGTTTCCTCAACTCTTCCCGCTTTCCCGACCCTCCCCACTTCCCCAACTCTCTGCACTTCCTTGACACTTCTCTTCCTCCACTACCCTAACATTGCCCATTTTCCCCAGTTTCCTCACTTTTCCCACTTTTCGACTTTCCCCACTCCTAGTCTGCCCACTTTCCCGACTACCCTCTATCCGAACTCTAATTACTTCCCCAATGCTTCCCAATTCCCCGACTCTCCCCACTTCCCCGACTCTCCCCACTTCCCCGACTATCCCCACTTCCCCGATTTTTTCTACTTATTTTTGAGTCTCCCCACATTCACGTTTTTTTTTCCACTTCCCGAATCGACCCACTTCCCTTTCTCTGCCCACTTTTTTGGCTCTAAGCACCTCTCTGCATAAATATTTTTTTATGGCTGTTCCCTTCATTTTCGACTGTGCTCTTTTCCCTGACTGTCCTCTATCCCGCCTCTCTCATTTTACCTAACTCTCCCCACTTCCCCGACTCTCCTCTTTGCCTCGAGTCTCCCCACTTCACAGACTGTTCACTTCGTAGACTCTCACAACTTATCGGCCCTGTCGCCTTTCCCGACTCTGCGCACTCTTCTGGCTCCTCCCACTTTCTCGGCTTCTCTCACTTTTTCTCGGCTCATACCTCTCAAATCCAACTCTGAAATTATTTTCTTATGTTTTTGTTCGGTTCTCTCGAGACGGAACCCTTTCAGAACATCGACAAAAAATTCAAGGCAGTCGTTTTACTGCTGCTGGGCTTTGGGGCCACTTGAGAAATTGGGCGGTGATGGTCGAGTGGTGAGGGCGAATAGTTAGGGGCAGTTGAGGAGTGAGGGGTGGGCGGTGTGTGGTGAGGGGCTATCCACTCTTCGGGACGTGCATCAGAGTTGGGTGGAGTTGTGTGGATTGAGAACGGACGGTGTGTGCTTAGTGACGTGTTGTGCATGACGAGTGACGGTTTGAAAGGGGTGAAGGCGGTAGGGCAATGGTGAGGAGTTGGCGGTGCATGGTGCGGGCCGGAGGAGGTGGTGCGCGGCGTACGTTGTGTGTTGAGGGAATGGTGGTGTACAATGAGGGCGGACGGTGAGTGGCTAGGGGCAGGTGGTGAGTAGGTGACGTGAGGACCTCTCGTTGAGTGACAAGGTTGCCAAGTTGTGAGGTTCAGTTGGGATTTTGTTAGGGTCGAATAGTCGTTTCACTTATATGACTTCAACTAATCCATTCGTGTACCTGCAACCCCGATTTTGTCACGCTTTTCGCTAATCTTGTGACAATGTCCATCTTTCGTGAGACGCCGACGAGAGAACGTTGCTGTCGATAACAAGGCTGGCCGCCTCAACCAACGTGACGTTTGCGCACACGCCCAACCCATTTTCGAGCGCAAAAAATTTTGTGCTATCAACATTAAATATTTTATTTCAAAAGTGCATACTTATGAAATAAAGTTTTAATTCCTCGTAAAATGTAAGGTGCGGTCCCTTCTAAATATTTGTTTAAACAATTAATTTGAAGTGAATCCATTTGAAGATTTGTTTGATGTTTTGACTTATCAGTAGTATAAAGGGTATCCAAAACGCCTTGCGCGACTCAGACAATGTAATAGTTAGGATGTATCTAATTACTTTGGATGTCCGACTTGGCTGCTATGTAACTCGGACATTGTAATTATTAAATACTTTTGAGTCAAGTTGATTTATTTTGGGCCAAGTTAATTACTTTTGGTGACCTTAGCTTTTTGTGAGTCAGATAACAGGCCAAAAAGGCTTACGGCTGACTTACGGCTGGCACACGGCCGGCTCACGGCTGGCTTACGGCTGACGGGTGACTCATTCGGACGGACGGACAGCTTTCGGATTATTCATAAGGCATATTATTAGGTTATGTAAATATATGTTGATAGGTTATATATGTTGATAGGCTATATAAATAGCTTATTTACGTATATATATTTTCATTTAGACTACCTTTAGTATTTTTTATCGCATTTCAATGCTCGGCCTACTGTATTGTAATTCATTGCATTTCATGTTGCATATGTGCAATTTCAATGATAGTCCTCTGAGTGTTTAGGAATAATGATAACATACATTCATAAGATAATTTTATTGATAATAAAGCTAACAGTTACATAATAATTTGCATGCAGTAATAAAGGTTAAAACCCCACACTTATCCTTCTTTTTGCACGAATGTTGATTCCCAGACGCGTTCACGTTGAATTTTTTTCAACCTTGCAAACGACTTGATCCTATCATTGGTGATCAATTTACACGTGGCATTGATTTCATTAAGGTGTAGCGCTACTGCCAATATTATTTGTTGTAAACTTATCCATCTTGGATTTTGGAACTAGGTAGTAAACCGATTCATCCATGAATTATTTTTGTCAAGAATCTCACTGCAGTGGGTAACAGTAAATTTAACAGAAACCTTCTACGCACAATTGATAAAGTTTTCCTTTTGTTCCCGGACGATTTACTGATTGATTGCTTTATTATAGAGTTGAATTTAGCTAGCCGTGACCAGCTCCAGCTGCACTCATATTTTTTAATGTAATTGCTTTCAAGGGTTAAACACACAGATATTTGCTGTATATATCAATGACAATCAAAAAATATATAATTTCGTCATTATTAACTGCATAATCTTTCATATAGGCAACATCCGCATAGAGAATCGATCCAGGACGCGCAGCTGTGAACATGCGTCCGGTAAATTTCAAGGGAGCTTGTTTAAATCGTGTAAAAGTCTTTGACTCTTTTAGAATTTTTTCAACATTGCGCCTTGTTGTAGAACAAATATGCGCATAACTTTTATGAAGGGCCTTCGCGCTAGAGAACGATCCAACAGCCTCTGGATTGTAGTAGACAATCTCTATTCTAATTCAATACTAATCTCAAATCTGACATACATTATATTTTATAGAAGCAGCACTTGTTCAGATTCATGTCCTGCAATAAGCGCTTTAATCAAGAGTTTCGAATCACTTGGGTGTGTGAAATGAACCAAGATGTGCGCATATGGTTTTGTTCCACACGCATCTTATATACGGAGATAAACAATTCAATCTTGTCTTTTGCTAGGAATGTTTGGCCTAAGAAACGTAATTTATTTATATTGCGCATGCTCAGGACATAAAAGTGTGTGGTATTCGAAGAAAATGTACGATGGAATGGGTTTGAGTGAAAGAGCGATTGGTTTAAATATATCGCACTGATATTTGCTTGGCGGCCCCGACAAAAAACATTTGCAGTAATACGGAGAGACTCTGATTTTAACATGAAATCGTCATACACTACAACGAGTTTACGTTTCGTTTGTTTGAATAATGAATCGAATGCGACCTGTCCAGTATGAATTTTAATCTTTTCGTGTTTTCTTAAAGGAAAGTGCTCTGACACTGAAACGACCACCTCATCGAAGCTATCAACGTATATAGTGATTAATTTTCCTAAAAGGACACTCTTCCCACTATATGAGAACCCGCGCACAATCAATCGTGCAGGTTTGTCGAATAGGTGAACGTCCGCATACCTAACAGTCTTTATCTAACCCAACAGGTGATACACGACTAACTTTTTTTCCTTGAACCTTTAATTTATATGTACTTTCTTTATTTTGCTGATGTATTCCATCAAAGATATGCTGATATCAAGGACCCGCTCGGCGTCACCAGGTAATTATCAGCGTGGGCTACTTACATCTATAAAGTTAGATCGGTTGCACCAACATCTTTGACATCAACCAATGCGCCTTCCGTATGCTTTCCCTGCAACCGATTTTATCTTCGTTAAGTCATTATTATTTTTACTCAACAGATCGTGGTAACAACTCGATCAGGGGTTGACCAGATCAACCCAAAACTTCAGGGATGTATAACAAAAATGTTTACATATTGTCGGACTCTATAATCGAATTATTTCATGATAGAGTTTAAACAGTGTTATCTTCTTTCTAATTACATGACAAAAAATCACGTGCAGACCGACGCAGTACCCTCCAATAAATTATCCGTATCAGGCTATCCGCTGGCCATTCATCGCCAAAACGATCAGGGTGATCCTAGGTACGGTAACCCAAACTACCAGCGTCATCCGCTGCCTGAACATCACTGCCAGCAACGGCCGCAGTCTCAAGCATGGCATCCTCGACAACAGTGGCAGAGACCACCGTGGCAGACACATGCGTGGCACTACCCGCAACAGACTACAGGAACTAATTTTTTCAAAATCGGAAATGATCCATCACAAAGGTTAGTGTATACAAAATATTTTTTTTTATGATTTTTTATTCAATAAATGATTACATTTTTATTAATAGTGCTAACATCTTCCTTCAGGATCATCTTCACCATAGGTTGAGAAGGCGTTGCATAATGATCTGTCTGTTATATCCACCGTTAGTGGCTTGTCTTCAGAGATTCTATCAAGTGACTGAGATGTACTGCGCTCCAGCATTGTAACCTCTTGACTGAGGAAGCTAACTATAAAGTCAGGATTCTAGACTTGTGCAGTTTTGATTTATTGTTTCATATTTCATCCGAGTCAAACTCCAGCTCCACACTCGACGAGTAATGTCATATGAAAACAGTCACTTGTTCCTTCATCTTCAAAATATTCAAGATAACTTCAAATGTTGGTAGTGTCGTTGACACAAAATGACCAGCTTCAATGAACGCAAACCTCTGGAGAGTCCGGTTATAGGTCACTGCTAGAGTTCCTACTTTTATCAACTTCATTTTTCGGGCTTGTTGATCAATCTTGAGGAGGAGGATGTTTACTCGACGAGAAGCTGATAATGTGTGTGTCCACCGCCTCAGAGGCACCACATTTATATGACCTCACCGCTGCAGGCAAATAATTTACAACACGTATATCGGTTTCGTTTTGTTTTGGTTTTTATTTGGTTTTGTTGTCGTACATCTGGCAGCATATGACCTCTTGCCCAAGTTATCGTACACTGTTGTATAAAATAGCCAACGCTGCAGCTCTGTATTATCTGTACTCCTGATTTTTTTTGTACCTTTGTTTAATTTTGCAGGATGAACCAAAGCAATATGGTGATGGCGGATACCACATTGTTGGAGGATGCAAGAAGTGTTCGCGCTCCGTACCGAAATGGGGCCCGTCTGTTTGCGACTCCCGTAAGCCCTACCGCAAGCCCGCAACCCGGTGCTGCTGCTGCTGATCCGTCTTCGGAACAACCCGGTGTTCAGCCTACTGCTTCGTCTTCGGAACTACCCGGAGTTTAGCCTACTGATGGTCCGGCTCCGACTTTGGACCCATTCGTCCCTCATTCTGCTGTTGCGTTGGATGCACCCTTGGCACTGTCTCCTGTTGAACAGTTCGTTACTCAAGCTACTGATTGATCGGCTCCGTCTTCGGACCCATCCGTCGCTCAGGCTACTGATCCGATACGTGAGACTATATTTTATCCGCCTACCTCTAAAGGAATTTTTGGAAAGAATTTGGTCACTTCAAAATTTATACTATACACTGAAAATGTCAACATATCCACACTGATTACATTAAGACGCGAGGAATTAGTGGAACACACTGAATCTAGAATACACATTCCAAAGACTCCAACGCACCGTGAATGTTAAAATTAGCAAACAATTTGAGAATGCATCTGTAGATGACATGGACTGGGTGATTAACACAAAAGTTATCCAGCTGACAAAAACCACTTAGCTATATAAACAGATTGAGAATCTTGGGGCAGATTTACAAAATAAATTATAGAAACAGGAGTTAGAAGGTAGTGGCTTGAGCATTAATAACTGTCCTGGCTGGCACCACTAGGTCAATATTAGACCAAAAACTGTCCAGGCTGGCACCACTAGGTCAATATTAGATCAATAAATAATAATTGTGTGCTCACTAGCATGATTGCTCCCTTCCACTTGAAGCAAGAAACAAATTTCACAAGGAAAAGGCAGGAATCGGAGTTAACTTATCTCCCGCTTAAAGACACTTTAATTTTCTATACCTTGCCTTGAACACACCTGTTGCTTTAGAAAATTTTCCAGTCATAGAAAAGGACTGTGAAGTTAACATTAGACTCTATCAGCTCACAAAAGAGAAGGAAGGTTATGGTCTGGTCATTGTATACAGAGGCAGTTTAGAAGCCAGTGAGTAGCGCACGACCAATCTTGTGCAAATCTTAGATGCCAACCATGTCGCTCTAATCCCATTTTTCTCTACATTTATGAAAGCCTTTTGAAGAACGAGACATCGAGATAACTTTTTTTGCCCGTTTTGTATGCAGGACATGAATGAAAGCAAAAAAGCTGGACACATAAAATTGTGTTGATCCAGTACATGGTTGCTAAACATAAGTATGCCTGAAGAAGGTGAAGTACACCAATTCATAATAACAAACAACCCGTTGTTTGTTATTATGACTGTGAATCTGTCCTGAAACCAAGCCAAGAGGTAAAACATGTAGTCAGCAAACACAAGTTGTGAATGTACAGTTATACTATAGTAAATAAAAACGGTAAAATTGTAGGACGCAAAGTAGTCGATTCGGCTTCAATTCCCCTTGAGGAGATTGAAACACATCTCGGCAAAAATATGTTGCTGGATTTTAATGATTATATGACTACCTTACCATTGTAATCCGAACCCGTCCTCACAAAACAACACCAACAAAATATTGCGAAAGCAAAACATGTGAATGCTGCGTGGATACTTAAGGAAAAAAAGGTAAAAAAATTGAGTTCGCCACCATAATCATTACATCTAGGGCGTCTTTTGACCCCACAAATGAGTGATATCTGGAAACTATATTGCGGCTCTGTGTTCGAATTGTAACATCAGAATCACGAAGAAATTCAGGTTCATGCCTTGTATAGCTCACAATGCATCAGCCTATGACATGAGATTTATATTGAAAGGACTGGACGGCGCTAACTTTTCGAACATCCGTGTGTTGCCAAAACAGTCAGATAGGATGTTCAGAAACTCTGTCTCCTTGAACGACGCCACGAGCAAATACGGTGTCAAGTTTATCGACTCTTTCTCCTTCCTCAACTCAAATTTAGATGGTCTTGCCAAAAATCTTGATGACAGTGGCCATGACATACCGCCACTGTCACGAGTCTCACGCCACTGTCACGAATCTCACGAGTCTCTGCTACATTGACAAGGTTCTAGAACTCGCTACTCGAAAAGGACATTTCTGCTTAGAGGTTATCACATCGGATTTTGTGCTGGACCAAACTGACATCCCATCGCTACAAGACTTTTATAGTCAACTTCGAGACAAAGGAATATCGGACTCTGATTATGCTGAAGTGATTGAAATTTTGCAGGCAGCCAACTGCAAGACCCTTTGTGACTACATGATCATCTACCTTCTAATCAACACGCTGCTACTGCCAGAAGTCTTCCAAAAGTTTAGGGAAACCATGACACGCGACTATACCCTGGACCCCATCCATTTTGTGAGCGCACCTGGCTTTGCAATGCAGACGATGGCAAGATGTAACTGGAGTCGGTGAAAGATATCGATCTACTCCACTTGAATGTCAAAAATCAACGAAGCGGATTTGTGACGTTGATGGAAGGTCTTACCAAGATAAACAATCCCCGATCCAAAGACTTCGACCCTTAACTACCGGTAAATTCAGCAGCAATGTGGGACTTCAACAGTCTGTATAATGGATGCTTGAGTGAGCCCCTTATCATTATTGAAATCCACTAGCTCACACCCGAAGAAATTCAAGCATTTGACTTGGTAAACGCAAACTGTTCTGGCGAGTACACGAACATTGTCTGTATCGATGCCCAAATCAGCAACAAAGTGGCACGAAAAACAGGTGAGCTGTCACTTCTACTCCTGCATCACAAAGAAGTCAGCTTGGATGATGTTTTGTCCTTCACAAAAAATCTCTTGGCAGGCCCGGAACATCTCAAAAACAGGAAACAACCAGATCGTAAGCTGGTTGCTAGTCATCTGCCACAAACTGACTTCCATCGTGGCCATGATATTATTGCAAGTACTCCTCAGACGAGGATTGGAAGTCACAAAGGTTCATCGATTTTTTCGAATCAAACAGGAACCTGTCTTCAAATCCTCCGTAAACAAACTCCTTCAAAAAGTCCCCATATAAGCTTTTATCAAATAGTTTATACGGGAAGCTTTTGTTCAACCCACTCAGCAGAAGTCTAGAGGCAAAGGTCGTGTGCACAGCCAACAAGTTCCGGAAACAAGCTGCAAACCCCCCGATGAAAAAAATGCTACGATATCGGCCCCAAAACAGTCATCTTGATCCTCAAGCAAAAAAATATCCGAATAATTCACTCACTCCAAGTTGAGTTCTATGTGCTTGAAAAAGCTAAAGCAAAAGTCTACATCTTCTTTTATGACACAATGAAACCACGTTACGGTGACAACGTCTCCCTCATCTACTCGGCCACAAACTCGTTGCTGCTCCAGTTCGACCGTGTGGATGACATTGAGGCAGAAATGCGTAAACCTCCCCTGTCTGAATACATGGACTTCTCCAACTACCCCAAAAATCATCCCTTGTTTGATGAATCAAAGAAAGAGCAACTGGGACTACTGAAAAGTGAAACGGCTAACGTCTACCCGAGGGAAATCATTTGTTTGCAACCAAAGTGGTACAGTATGTTACTTGGGTCCGACGCCACAAAATCAGCTGCTAAGAGTGTCAATTACTAGACACAAGCCAAAATCCGACATGAACAATAAAGAAACATCTATAACCAAAAAACATACACACACTTTGAGACCATACACAACATTCGCACACAAGCATGTCAGCTTCAAACTGTGCGCACTATTGAAAATTGCCTCAGTAAGTTTGAAAATAAGCTCTACTGCACAACTCTTGCCTATGGGCATCCAGACATTCCCCAAAAATCCATTGAAGTTGAACCTACCGTCACTAAAACAGGAAGCGATATGTTGTGGATGATGATACTAATGTAAAAGTGGGTTTAACTTGGAAGAGACGTAAGCCGGGTGAGGCATTCTTCGGTGAGTGCACTCGCGTGAATGGCGAAAGTACATCCACGCCTTCAGGTTTTATTCCCTAAATGTTTCTAATATGTTGTAAATATGATCATATGTTAACAAATATATACCTGAACTTGTTTGATTGTCCAACTAGTTAGAGTATACATTTATTTCTACGAGCGGCTTGTTGTCAGTATGACGTAGGACCCAGTGCAGGATGCAGGAACCAGAGGACTTTTTTGTCTATGTCTCATCGCTGGGCATTAGTCGATTGTACCAAAACAACACATCTTCAAGTTTTTCTAACAACATTTATCCAGGATAACAGCTACAGGGAGAGTGGGGCGTAGGACTTGTAGAAGTATTCTTTAATGACTGGTTAAGAAAGCACAAAGATCTAACACATGACAATGAAGAATGCATCTGTTTTGTTGATTATACCATACCCTACAGCTCTGCTAGGGTATGGTATAAAAATGTTATACCATACCCTACATCTTTGCTTGCTCTAAATAAAGCGCTATTATAAAACTCAATGACATGATTGATCGACCTATTGTCAAAAAATCGTGTTTCCCTACCGGTCAAAACTCCATCTCCATTGATTTCCCCTTCAACGGGGTTGTTCCACATAAATTAGCCCTATTTCTCATTGATCAAGCGCCACATAACAAAGCATATGGTCGCAATCCAAATTAATTCCAGCATAACAACATCACAAACGTTGTAAACG
Organism: Gammarus roeselii; assembly: GCA_016164225.1. Classification (NCBI taxonomy): domain Eukaryota; kingdom Metazoa; phylum Arthropoda; class Malacostraca; order Amphipoda; family Gammaridae; genus Gammarus; species Gammarus roeselii. The sequence continues at coordinate 6,735 of SDVV010008716.1, read as the reverse complement.
GAAATTGCGTTCCCAACATTAAATCATCGCTTCCCAGAGAGTGCGCCCAAGCATACCAACAAACACTTTATGCTCTAGGGACGCGTAACAGCTCTCATCTCATCACAAGACCAAATTTATATGCAGGAAGAACTATATTTGTTATAGATACAAAGCCAACCGACTCTGAAGATGTCATAAACCTTGAAAAAAGAGCAAACATACGTATAACAGTGAATTGCGAAACTCTACCCACAACGAATAAGATCTTGTTCCTGCTAGGTTATACACTCAGTGTCATCCAAATAAATTCGGCAAGGATGATGTTCCCCACTATCTACAGTAACCATGGATAATAATCAGATTGAAAATATGTCCAAGAGCGATCCAATTATGAAACGTGCCTATATAGGGTGTTTTTCTGAAAACAGAATGCTCATGCATCCAATGACCGGCTACATGATTGTTAACAGCGGAAGCGATCCTAATAAAATGTGTCATTGGATACTAATATTCAAAAACGGTAACAAACACTATTTTTTTTATTCGTTTGTGTTTAATCCAAAAATATATGGAAAAAATATTGCATCAAATTATAGTAGTCATGCAAAAATACAACTTGTACTACAGAAACCGATCCAAAGTGATCAATGATTGGTTTGTGGAGCTTACTGCCTCTACTTTGCGTATTATCTATGTCAAAATATACCAGTCTAAAAGATAATCGAGCGGTTCTCCAACAGCGAACGACGTAGAAATGATGCCAAGGTGGGAAAAACATCAATAACGTGTCCGAAAATCAACATTCGTGCAAGAAGAATATGTGTGCGGTTTTAACCTTTATTAGTGCATGTAAAATATTATGTAATTGTTGGATTTATTATCAATTAAATGATCTTATAAATGTATGTTATCATTATTCTTTGACACTCAGAGGACAATCATTGAAATTGCACATATGCAACATGGCATGCAGGGAATTGCAATACAGTAGGCCTAGCATTGAAATGCGATTGCCAAAGGTAGTCTAAATGTAAAAATATATGTGAACAAACTATTTATATAGCCTATTAACATATATAACCTATAACCATGTAGTTATATAACCTATTAACATGCCTTATGAGTGCGTAAGCCAGCCGTAAGCCTCTTTGGCCTGTTATCTGACTCACGAAAAGATTAAGTCCCCAAAAGTGATCAACTTAACCCAAAAGTAATTAACTTGACCCAAAAATAATTAATAGTTACAATGTCAGAGTTGCATAGCGGCTAAGTCGGACAGCCAAAATAATTAGATACATCCTAACCATAATATTGTCCGAATCGCTCAGAGCGTTTTGGGCTCCCTTTATACTACTCTTATCGCGACGCCATAAATATTCAATCGTTTGCTATCATTCTAGACTAGATTATTATCCATTCTTTCTCGTGTAGCTAAGAGCAAACGATTGTTTCAGCAACGTAGGACAACCGTCTATTCGTTGCGTACCTCGATGTTCAAGTCTTCCTAGTGTGAACAGGCCGTCAAACTCTTCTTGACGAGGACTACTCAGGACACTCGCACATTCCAGCTCATGCTCGTTCGGGTTAATGCTTAGTGTAGCACTAGCGCTGCCGGGATGCTTGTGTATAAGCTTAGAATCCAGTTCCTTGAAAATGAATGTTCTGTTTGTGTAAAGAATACGGAGTGTATTATGAGCAGCTTTTGTACACCAATACCGTGACTTGGTAATGCACGTTTGATAATAACTCTCCGACTCTCGTTCCTAACTTAGTTAGTGGCATGACGAGTTCCGAAATTGAACACAAAGGAACGTCGGTGACATAACTTGAGCTCTTTTCATCTTTCTTATCGAGTATGTTAGGGCCAACCCACTACCAGGTATTCGAACTTTGTATTTTTCCCGCCCCGCGCTTTTCTCCCTCAGCCTCCTTACAGTCGCGTCAATCTTCACGAAGTTTTCGGCGGATTCCCCATGGGGTGCCTGTTTTAATTTCTGTGTATTTATAGCAACCTTTGCACTGATAATTGCGTTTCAATTCCCACACTGACGTCAGATCCAACCACTTCTGCGTGAAGACGTTCCCCGCCCACTATAAACCGCCCACTCCTGCACGCCCTCCGCTGGTGTTACTGGGATTGGGCCTCTGACGCCTCTGTGATGCTTCAGAAATGCAAATATCCTTGTAATATAGAGCCTAATGAAACCCACGCAGGCCTTTAGGGCTGAACCAATCGTGCAGACACCATCAATGTGTTCGACAATCATACTCTGAAAATTAGTAAACTGTGTGTCCAAAGTAATTCTGTTGCATCAGTTATTCCCGTGGTAAGGCAATTACTTATATCCAATCAGTCGTTTCCCCTTGGGTATTTGAAAGTAAAGCTAAGGAGAATCTAAGTTAATCTGAATCATTTTGTAACCGCCCTAATGCGCAAACTAGACAGTTTTTTTTTTTGTAACAAAATAAATTGACCGTCCACGCGCAGCTCAGAAGGCTACGGACTTTACTGCCAGCATTCTATTATCTGGATCCCCGACGCCGAAGGGCGGCCCATAGATGGCACGGGTGAGAGGACTGGCTGGTGGGGGCAGATGGTGCATGGGATCGGCAGGTTGGTGGTGAAGATTGTGCAAGAGGTCAGGGGTCAGATGGTTTAAGGGTTCTTGGATGCAACTTCATGGTCCAAGAGATATGTGGGCAGAGGAAACAAAATGTCTGAAGCTGATGGTGTTAGTGGTCTGGTGCTGCACACAATGCAAGAGGTCTAACGGTATGTGATGAAGTATGTGAAAAGACAACTGGTGCAGTTGATGGCCGCGGCCTCAAGATAAGTGATGCTGTTGATTTGTTCGGTGATAAGTGTAGCAGATGGTGCAAGACGTCTGGTACGTTCTGTGCCATATTTCATGTGATAACTTCATGTACAGCAAGTTGGACGGTTTTTAATGATGCCGATCTTCGGCACCAGCTGGCAGAGCCTGGTATATGCCCATGCAATGAAGAAAGATTGCTGCAAGAAACATAATGTTGGATGCTCCTGAGGGACTTAATAATTACGTTCATCACTCGCATCTGTCAAAATAGTTCATTGCTTAGCTTACTATGGAGAGAATATGAATCTTTGTATAATTCGATTTTTTTTTTGCTCACTTAACTGTGAATTCATGGATTTTATCACCTACATGGCGTGTCTCACCTTCCTTACGTGTGTTACCTTTATGGCGTGTGCCACCTTCAAGGCAACTCTGGCCTTCTTAGTGACTCTTGCCTTCGTGGCGTGCGTCATCTTCACGATGTGTCTCACCTTCATGGCTTGTTTCACCTTCATGGCGTGTTTTATCTTCATGATGTTTACAAGTGTAAGAAGACAACAACAGGAATTTACCCAAACGGAGTTGCCTTTTGAGAGTAAGATGATTGGTTCTAAAGTAGAACGTCTTAGATATCATCCTATGTCTGTGTAATTTTTGTTTTTATTGATCAATTAAAAAAAAGTTTGTAGATGGAAGATAACATTTAACGATGATACTCGAATCAACTCGAATCAGCATCTGACAAGAAAACCACCAACCCACAGTTTCATTCCTGGTTAAACCAATGCTGGCCGGTGTCGTTGCTGGACACCGTTTGCAACCAGCAGGTACCAATTCCGGGCACCTTTTACCGTATTATTGCCAATGCCAAATACTAATTTAACCGTACGGGTGTCAGCACCGTACACCGTTTTTCACGAATATTCCAGTGAGAGTGCTCTAGCTGGGAGCTATTTAGAAGCGATTTCGGTAGAATTTATCGAGCCGTTACTTGTACGCTTCGATTGTATCGCTGTTGACAATTTCCGCTGGAAATCTGTTCCATTCCTCGACAACTCTATAAGTGAAGAAATTGCGCGTGAAATCGAGTGTGAAGCGTTTGCCAACGATTTATTTTCATTATTCCTGAACACTTTGTTCGCATCTAGAGGTCGACGTTTTCCTTACCCTTCATTATCTTCCACACTTCGATCATGTCCCCTCTGACTCTACGTTTCTCTAGCGAATAAAGGTTGAGTTCACGTAGTCTGTCTTCGTACAATTTATTGCGCAGCGAAGGGATAAGTTTGGTACCTCTACGGTGAACCTTTTCTCATTGAATAACGTCTTCTCTAAGGAATGGTATAAAACTTGAGTATAGTGTTTTAGCTCTTGTGCGAGATTGTGCGAGATATCATGCCTAACATTTGTATTGACTTATTTGTCAGCATGCTGCTTTCTAAGTCGTTACTAATGATGACACCTAGATCTCTCTCTTCGGTGACAGGAATCAGTTTCTTTCCGGACATTGAATATTCGTGTTTAGTGTTATGATTATCAATGGCATAACTCTACACTTGTCGACCTTGAATTTCATTTGGCACTTTTGTTACCCATCAACAATTTTGTTAAAGTCCAATTGAATCTGCTCACACTCAAGTTTGGTTTACACTTTTCTGCTACTTTAGTATCGTCTGCAAACCAGCTAATGTTTGAGAGTACGTTGCTATCGAGATCGTTAGTGAATATTATGAAGAGAACTGGACCTAACACGAAACCTTACCCCAATTGGTGGAAGCTCCGTTAAGTACGACTCGCTGCTTTGTTCGAGAGCCAGCAAACTAATCGTTTGTGAATGACTTTATCGAAGACATTTTGAAAGTCTGGTAAATGATGTCGATCAGAGATTTCGCGTCGTGAAATTCAATTATATTCTTTGAACGAAAATCAGGTTCTAAAGACATGAACGATTGTGTCGAAAGCAACCATGAGAGTCTCCTATCAACTGATTTGGATTCTATCATTTTATCGGTGATCAAACTCCATCAGTTTTCCAATGACTGAGGTGAGACTAATCGGACGGTAACTGCCGGACATTTTTTGTCATCTTTTTAAAAAATCACGGTGACGTTGGCCTCGTTCCATTTGGAGGGGAAGGTGCCATTGGTGAGAGATTGGGTGAAAATATTTTATAAATAAACGTTCGGCGATTTGGTTTTTAGATTCTTTCAGAATTTTGGGATGAACTTGGTCTGCACCTGGTGATTTGTGACTTACAATTCATCTATATATTTAATAACTTTGGCGGGGTAAAAGTTGACTGTGCTGAGGGCTTTACTTCGTCCTTGCGCTATGATATCTTTAGGATTAGGAACATCCTGATTCTCTAACGTAAGTGCAGAACAAAAGTAATGATTAATTAGAACACTCCTTTTAGTTTCATCTGTTTCTAGCACAACAATGTCGTTCTCGAGAGGACCAATTACAGATCTTGATTTTTTTCTGCTCGATATGTACTCAAAAAATGTTTTCTGATCAGTTTTGGCATAATCCGCAATTTCATTTTCGTAATATTTCTTCCTACGCTTCAGGACCCTATTTAGATCTCTTCTGCTGATGTTGTATCATCATTTTTTGCAACGTCGTCTTGTGGGTGTTTCTGTTTATTCGAGTGCTTTGATTTCTTTCGCGACTAGAGGCGCTACAATTCTTCTTTCCAGCACTTAGGCTGATTGACTGTTGTTCACCTGATTTGACGCGGGATGTGCTCATTTTCAATATTTTGAAGTGCAGTCATAAAATTGTTTAGCGATTGATTGACATCTTGTCAGAGGGTTATCTTTGCTGACGCCATTGACTCTTTTAAGCAATCAAAGTTAGTTAGCTAATCGACAGTTCCGGTGAAGGCATTAATATTTTTTTTCCGGTGAATACAATAATCTGTTCCGGCGAAGGCAATAATCTGTTCCGGTGAACGCAATAATCTGTTCCGGTGAACGCAATAATCTGTTCCGGTGAACGCAATAATCTGTTCCGGTGAACGCAATAATCTGTTCCAGTGAAGGCAATAATCTGTTCAGGTGAAGGCAATAATCTATTGCGCTGAAGGCATTAATCTGTTGCGGCGGAGGCAATAATCTGTTCCGGTGAAGGCAATAATCTGTTCCGGTGAAGGCAATAATCTGTTCCGGTGAAGGCAATAATCTGTTCCGGTGTAGGCAATAATCTGTTCCGGTGAAGGCAATAATCTCTTCCGGTGAAGGCAATAATCTGTTCTGGTGAAGGCAATAATCTGTTGCGGTGAAGGCATTAATCTGTGGCGGTGGAGGCAATAATCTGTTGCGACTGTCATCAATCTGCTGCTGCTGCTGCGGAGGCAATAATTTGTTCCTAGATTGCCTGTTATCATCTATTGGGAGAACCATCCGCTCATACACGCGGAGCTCCCGTAATCAGTTCATGCGCTCATGAAATTGTAATGCATAGAGCCTCACCTTATTCTTTCCACCCATCAGCCCCTCCTTCACTTTCCACATCGTAGCATCTCCCACCCAGCCCATCAGCCTCAGGCCCTCATCCCATCCCACCCACGTAGCCTCTCTCATCTGACCCCCATAGTCGACCTTGCTTTTCCCACTAAACTTCATTCCCCACTCAACTCTTCTCTCTCCATTCGATTCTCCTTTCCCCACTTGAATCTCCTTTTCTAACTCGACCCTTCTTTCAGCACTCGACCTACCTTTTCCTCACTCGACCTCTCTCACTCGACCTTTCCCACTCGACCTTTCTCCACTCGACCACTCCCCACTCGACCTCTCCCCACTCGACCTCTCCCCACTCGACCTCTCCCCACTCGACCTCTCCCCACTCGACCTCTCCTCACTTGATCTCTCCCCACTCGATCTCTCCCCACTCGACCTCTCCCCACTCGACCTCTCCCCACTCGACCTCTCCCCAC
>SDVV010008715.1:0-17071 GCA_016164225.1 Gammarus roeselii | reverse complement strand
ATATATATGCTTATTAATATTTATACATCATGCTTATAGCGAGGTCCGTTCACATTTACACAGATCCCACAGCATGGTCATGAGGACAGCCACATCCTTGTATCCGCGCAGAGGAACATTTCTCCTTAATTCCGTAGAATGTTCAAGAGGACAGTCACATCCTTCTATCCGCGCAGAGGAACATTTCTCCTTAATTCTATAGAATGGGTAAGAGGACAGTCACATCCTTCCATCAGCGCAGAGGAACATTTCTCCTTAATTCATTTATGTCAATCCCTCTCCTAGGTCGGGCAAAGAATCCCCTTATCGCGGTCCTGACTTTAATGCCCCAGCAATGGAGAGCAATGGGCGTTTCCTCAATAAAATCCTGGGAGGGCCCTTGCAGAATTGCAGCGATGCTGACACGAGAAAGGGTACTTCTTTTTTGATCATCTTCCAACAATCCGTCCAAATTGTATTTAGTTAACTAGAAGGAAAATACATCGTCTGATACTTTATCGCAATAAGCAAATGAGCCCTTCTTCCGATAAAGGTTTAGGGGCCAAGATCATCAAAATTGCTTTGCCTGAAACCCATGAAAACCGTTAACGGAAACTACTTTAGGCTATTCACGTATCAGAAGCAAGGTCAGCCACAGACCTTGCTGCATCGTGCATCACAATTATGCAAGCGATGAAGATCTTTCCTGAACACATGTGTTCAATTACTCACTCCAATGTTCAGTCAACACATCGCTACCTCCTTCTCTCAGAAAATAACAACGTACCTCTAAATATGACACTGCATTTTTTAGGATTTGTCAAAAAATTTACTCGACCATCTATCACATCTTTTTTTGCCCCGCATCACAATGACTCCATCCGTCAAAACACACGAGCACGGTAATTCCGGAATGACCTGCGAGTGTCTGAAAGGAATAGCGAATATCACAAATATGTTCAGAGAAAAAAAGTTATATCGGTATTAATGAAATGTTTTACTTGTTTAAATAGTCAAGTACTGAATTTGTAAATAGAAACGAATTGTAACAGAATGTTTCTGTTATTATGTACCAGAAACACTCTGAATGCATGAAAGTCCGTAAACAATACTGAACTTTTCAACACATTTAATACTGAACTTTTCAACACATTTTCCTCTGTACGATTTTTCTGAATCAGCCACCCACACCACACTCATTTATTCCTCCTTGCAGTTACATCCAGATAGTTCCAAGTTACCTTGGCCACCTAGCACTCTAGTCAAGCCCTACATCTTAGTCCTATAGGATGGGCCGCCTCAAAGGTATCGGAGACGCCATTGGAGTGAAGGAGCTGACCAAGGTGTGCCTGTACAAGGCTCTGGGAGCAGAGTTTGTTGGCTCCCTGTTTCTGGTCCTGGTGGGCTGCGGCTCGTGCCTCGGTAGCACCAACGTCACCAGGATCGCCCTCACCTTCGGTATCACCGTAGCCACTCTCGCTCAGGTCAGTCAAGGAGGGGAAGACTGTACAGGTATGGGACCGCTTTGACGTATTATGCATATTGCGGGTAAAAATGCTAAAGAATATGTTTTGTTGTGTGTTGCTAAACATGTAGAATCTTAAATTAGTAAAACCACTTTAATTTAGACGTTCATGATACGTTAAAATTGTAGAACGTAACAACTTATGTGTACAACTTACAAACGTCTATCAACGAAACTTCAAAATATAATACATTACCGAATAGCCCTATTTTATAACACAATGTGGCAATGTATGTTGGAAAATAGAAAAGTTTTCCAATGCTGATAAATTATATATAAAAACTGAATAGAGAAAAAATTCTCAATAATGAAAAATGTATATAAATGTTGAAGAGAATTGCCCATTTGAAGACTACGTAATCTAGTGAAAAATACAATATCAGGAAACATGCGGCAATTAAAGATTTAATACCAGGAAACGGTGCAGCAATCAAAGATATAATAACAGGAAACGGTGCGACAATTAAAGGTATAATAACAGAAAATAGTGCAACAGTTAAAGGTACAATAATAGGAAACGGTGCTATCATTAAAGGGATAATAACAGGAAGCGGTGCAGCAAATAAACAATGAATGAAAATGGCACAACGTCTCTATTCAAAACAACTTCGAAGGTACCAGTTCCTCAAAAATAACATTTCAAGCAACATTTTTTTGTGAATAGTCTTCTATCGCATTTTTCCATATAATATATTAGAGTGCGACCGTTTGAAGTTAATGTATACCTAACTCAGTAGATTTTATTCGTGCATATAACTATCATTCGGGTTCATGATGTCACTCTTAGACGAAACGTTTCCACTCGTATTGAAGTCGCATTTTTGGACGACAAATTTCAAAACAACCCTGACAATATTCTCAAAATGCAAACTTCCCTTAAGAATTATGGAAGCGACAGCATTTTTAGTAGCTCACCAACCTAATTCAACCCTGACCTGCCCATGCTACTGGTCAAACGGATCAGCTCGTACTGAGTCATGACACAGTTCGCGGAACAGGAGCGAGGACTCGTCCGATAATTAAGTAAGTAACAGTTGCGGCTAGCGGGAGGTCGAGAGGGCCATGAGTGTCGACGACCTGTTGGCGAGTCGTGTAATGAAAAACATTCTGAGTTCAGAACATTCCTCAGCTTCAAACAAATGAAAGTTATGTTACCAAACTTCATCACATGCGACCTATTTTAAATTGAATGAGTATAACGACGTGCAGAGCAGATTAAATAGGAACAGTGACACACTGATAAACTTTCAGCTGTGTCATATGATTGCTGAAGCATGTTCGATGTGCTGTCGATGATCGCCCACGGCAACTGATCAAAATGCACCCTCAATCATCTCAAAATAATGGCTAGTGCTTTCGTAATTATTATGTCCTTTGAGCTTATCAAATACTCATGGAGCCTCGATGCAAAGTGTATGATGATCCAATAATGACATCACATGCAATGGCAAACACATTCAAAAGCGACTTAACTAGTTTAAATCGGTTATTCCTGGAAACAAAAAAAAACGAGCACGTTCAAACGTAGGATGTTCTTAAGCCGTACGCCTAGAAACAAAGAGAAATTCACGCGAACGATCATTTTTAGATGCCCCATCCCATTGTGATCCCCACTCAGCACCGAGCTGTTGAATGTTTCCCCTGATTGGTAGTGGTAACAGACATCAGGGCAATTTCCACCACATTCTACTGGTGACCCCATAAAATTACCTACTACTCAAATGCGTGGCAAATTCAAAGTAGTATTCCTCTATGTGTAGTGAGATACCTGCTGAACAGAATGCCACCTAGTGTAGTGAGAGTGCACTTGCTTCAGCCTGTGTGAAGTCTGTTCGAAGTTAGCCAGTGCGTACGTGGGTGCCGTGAGTAACCTTGCAGGTGTGCAGGACACCTGCTTGGTTGACGAGCGGTTCTGAACACCTGTGATCTCAATACCAGCTACCGTCTGGTTTGACAAACAGAATCAACTCCGCTGAAAATTCGATTTTTTTTTAATTGATGATGTGAAAATTTTTCAAACAATGATAGTAAGAATATGTGTTAGCTTAGCTCCGGTTGTTTAGGGTTGGTGAAATAAGGCATTAGCTTCGGTTGTTTAGGGTTGGTGCAATAAGGTATTAGCTCCTGTTGCTTAGGGTTGGTGCAATAAGGCATTAGCTTCGGTTGTTTAGGGTTGGTGCAATAAGGCATTAGCTTCGGTTGTTTAGGGTTGGCGAAATAAGGCATAAGCTCCGGTTGTTTAGGGTTGGCGAAACAAGGCATAAGCTCCGGTTGTTTAGGGTTGGCGAAATAAGGCATAAGCTCCGGTTGTTTAGGGTTGGCGAAATAAGGCATAAGCTCCGGTTGTTTAGGGTTGGTGAAATAAGGCATTACCTCCGGTTGTTTACGGCTGGTGAAATAAGGCATAAGCTCCGGTGGTTTAGGGTTGGCGAAATAAGGCATTAGCTCCGGTTGTTTAGGGTTGGCGAAATAAGGCATAAGCTCCGGTTGTTTAGGGTTGGCGAAATAAGCCATAAGCTCCGGTTGTTTAGGGTTGGCGAAATAAGGCATAAGCTCCGGTTGTTTAGGGTTGGCTAAATAAGCCATAAGCTCCGGTTGTTTAGGGTTGGCGAAATAAGGCATAAGCTCCGGTTGTTTAGGGTTGGCTAAATAAGGCATTACCTCTGGTTTTTTAGGGCTGGTGAAATAAGGCATTAGCTTCCGTTGTTTAGGATTGTCGAAATAAGGCAATAAGGCATCCTTACAAAAAACAGCATCTTAGGTAAATGACACCATATAAAATTATAAAGCTAGTACTTTTGAATAGAATCAGCCATCAATCGTTTGTTCCTTGTTTAATAATTAAACAGCAACTGTGCAAACATCCGGTCTGTACAACATAAAAATTACTACCATCGAAACTGAATCTTCTTAAGCCCTTCGCCGCACTAACATGATCTCTAATCCTCCTTGATGAAGTACACCCCGCAAGAGGGCACTTCGTGACACCACCCCTCCACATGAAGACTCTTCACACTCAGGAAATGATCCATCGCTCCACTTCAACAAGCAAAGTTATGTTAGTCAGGTGGCAGTGTTTATTAATTCCCTAGGAGGATATCCTCCACGGTAAAATATACACCACATGAGTTTATTTCATTGAATCACTGGCAGAGGGATGGAACTGCAGTGCTCTCATATGGCACTTGAATATTTCTCTTAAACATCACTTAATAAACCGCATTCCAACTGATATTGAACCACTGTCGTATTGCGTTTATCTTTTTTGTATTGCGTTCAGCTTCTTCAGATTGCGTTCATCTTCTTCGTATTGCGTTGATCTTCTTTGTATTGCGTTGATATTCTACGTATTGCGTTCATCTTCTTCGTATCGCGTTCATATTCTTCGTATTGCGTTGATCTTCTTTGTATCGCGTTGATCTTCTTCGTATTGCGTTCATCTTCGTATTGCGTTGATCTTCTTCGTATTGCGTTGATCTTCTTCGCATTGCGTTCATCTTCGTCGTATTGCGTTCATCTTCTTCGTATTGCGTTCATCTTTTTCGTATTGCGTTGATCTTCTTCGTATTGCGATCATGTTCTTCGTATTGCGTTCATCTTCTTTGTATTGCGTTCATCTTCTTCGTATTGGGTTTATATTTGTATTGCGTTCATCTTCTTCGTATTGCCTTCATCTTCTTCGTATTGCGTTCATCTTCTTCGTATTGCGTTTATCTTCTTCGTATTGCGTTCATCTTCTTTGTATTGCGTTCATCTTCTTCGTATTGCGTTCACCTTCTTTGTGTTGCGTTCATCTTCTTCGTATTGCGTTCATCTTCTTCGCATTGCGTTCATCTTCTTCGTATTGCGTTCATCTTCTTCGTATTGCGTTCATCTTCTTCGTATTGCGTTCATCTTCTTCATATTGCGTTCATCTTCTTCGTAGTACGTTCATCTTCTTCGTAATGCGTTCATCTTCTTCGTATTGCGTTCATCTTCTTCGTATTGCGTTCATCGTCTTCGCATTGCGTTGATCTTTTTCGTATTGCGTTCATCTTCTTCGCATTGCATTCATCTTCTTCGTATTGCGTTCATCCTCTTCGCATTGCGTTGATCTTCTTCGTATTGCTTTCATCTTCTTCGTATTGCGTTGATCTTTTTTGTATTGCGTTCATCTTCTTCGCATTGCGTTCATCTTCTTCGTATTGCGTTGATCTTCTTTGTATTGCGTTCATCTTCATCGTATTGCGTTTATCATCTTCGTATTGCGTTGATCTTCTTCGTACTGCGTTCATCTTCTTCGTATTGCGTTATCTTTTTCGTATTGCGTTCATCTTCTTCGCATTGCGTTCATCTTCTTTGCATTGCGTTCATCTTCTTCGTATTGCGTTCATCTTCTTCGTATTGCGTTAAACAGCTAGTCTAGAATGTGTCCAAAATGTGCACGAATTTAATCAATGTGCAGTACAGTTGAATAACGGTCAGTAATGACCTTTGTTAGTGATAGTATTGCGTTTTATTGCTGTTTGAGGACCTGCTTAACAACGAGCAATTGGGTTATTAGCAGTGACATAGTATCTTTGTTTATTGCTCACTGTTGATGAGCAATGCAGGTCATAGTTGAACTATTTTGCTCATTGGAGTAAGCAATAGATTGATCAGCTCAGTTGCACTTCTGAGCACAACACAAATAATCACTGAAGAAGAGAAGAGCGCTCAGCCAAACTCATGCAAGGTGGCAAATACAATAGTAAGTAACAATGCTATTACTAGAGTATAGCAGCGCTTTGGTCATCATCTCACTATGCAGCGAGAAGTAACAAAGAAAATGAGGAGTGCAATGCACTGTCCCGCTATACCGCAGTTCGGTACAGTGTAAACCGTCACCAGAGGAGAGCCGTGCAATGTCCCTTCTCGTGCATGGCCGCCATGCTATGGTGCAGCACAGCGTCGGGCTGTAAGGACCTCCACTTCAAGGTCCAGGCAGAAGCACAATCAGGTTTATTTTTAGCCCCGCCATATCCTTCCAGGCAAAGATTTACTTTTTCCTCAAAAGTTCGTAACCCACGAACCCGTGACTTGTTCTTTTATCTTAATGGAATACGATATCCGAAACAATTTATGTTGAAAGTAAAACGAACCATAGCACCAGTTTCTGCTGCAAGCCTCATAAACGAAAGCAAGCGAAGTTTGTTTCTCCCTGCTATGTCTTGCTACTGCTGCTATAAAGCGTGATGTTTTCCCCTCTTGCCAGATGACCTTACCCTCGCGTTCATCGTCTCGTTTAGGCCCGAGGGTCAGAGTCCCGGCATCTTGTCTATATATGTTGAGCTCCAACTGGCCCTCAGAGTAGGCTGTATACACTTGATCCTTTTAGGGGAAACGATCCGGTATGAGTGACGGTGAAGATGCTCTCTGGATAGAGGAAGGAAATACGATACGGTGGTGTGGTCAGACGAGAGTAGGGATACAAGAGGGAACTGCGAGTACGGTGGTGTGGTCAGACGAGAGTAGGGATACAAGAGGGAACTACGAGTACGGTGGTGTGGTCAGACGAGAGTAGGGATACTAGAGGGAACTACGAGTACGGTGGTGTGGTGAGACGAGGTTTGGGGTACAAGAGGGAACTACGAGTACGGTGGTGTAGTCAGACGAGAGTAGGGATACACGAGAGAAATACGATACTGTGGTGTGGTGAGACGAGGTTAGGGGTACAAGAGAGAATTACGAGTACGGTGGTGTGATGAGACGAGGTTAGGGGTACAAGAGGGAACTACGAGTACAGTGGTGTGGTCAGACGAGGTTAGGGGTAAGAGGAAACTACGAATACGGTGGTGTGGTGAGACGAGGTTAGGGGTACAAGAGAGAATTACAAGTACGTGGGTGTGGTGAGACAAGGTTAGGGGTACAAGAGGGAACTACGAGTACGGTGGTGTGGTCAGACGAGGTAAGGGGTACAAGAGGGAACTACGAGTTCGGTGGTTGGGTGAGACGAGGTTAGGGGTACAAGAGGGAACTACGAGTACGGTGGTGTGGTAAGACGAGGATAGGAGTACAAGAGGGAACTACGAGTATAGTGTTGCGGTCACTCGACGTTCGTGGTACAATACGAACTACGACGATGGTAAATGGTCAAACGAGGTTAGTGAAGGGTTTTACAAAGTCATGAAGGCCGCAGCAGGATTCACGGCGCTTCGTCTCAGACGATTGCCTCTCAGTTGAAGCGCTCTAGTTCTCTGATTCAAAACAGCACCTGCAATGTAGTAGCCAGCAATTCAATGCATAATAAAGGGAACCCTCCCTCGCTGCTCTAGGGGGCCAACTATTGTTCAGTAACACTTCATGATGTCGGGGGTGAGATTAAAAACTATTTAAAGCAACATGACTACAATGACGCGGCCTATATGGATATTGCAATACAAAAGTTTAAATAACATTGTAATACCCTGAAATATTTGAACGACATATAACGCAGAATTCCCTGTTAATGGTGTTATGGTTATCTCATACACGAAACCCATAACAATTGTCAGATGAACCTTTAGCATAAGTATAATTAGGTATCAGCTTAAGGAACCCACAGAGCAATGGGATTTCATTTATTTCGTAAAAAATGTACGGTTGTCAAAAAAAATTACAATCAACTTGATTTCTTCAGGTATATTAAAGGATGGTAACGCATATTTCTCATTTATTGATGCCAAGCAGTAGCAGTACGTCAAACCTAATTCATATTTCATAACATAACCTAACCAAACCTAACCGATCCTATCATCGTCCCTCCTGCCTCTCGCTTATGCAGTTTGTTCATGTACCAGGAGTCAGTTTTCTAGTTGCAGTAGCAAGTATTGCTTGCAGCAGTTGGCCACGTTTGTCTAGTTGCAGTAGCAAGTATTGCTTGCAGCAGTTGGCCACGTTTGTCTAGTTGCAGTAGCAAGTATTGCTTGCAGCAGTTGGCCACGTTTGTCTAGTTGCAGTAGCAAGTATTGCTTGCAGCAGTTGGCCACGCTTGTCTAGTTGCAGTAGCAAGTATTGCTTGCAGCAGTTGGCCACGTTTGTCTAGTTGCAGTAGCAAGTATTGCTTTCAGCAGTTGGCCACGTTTGTCGAGCAGTGTTCCGTGCGAGTCCTGTTACTGTACGGTAGAGGGCAACCGGCTGTGCTGCCCCGACTATGAACTAATTTAGAGCTGTAGCAACCAATGCAATTTGTGCCTCTGACAATGAATCATCGGATGATGAAGAACGAGTCGCTTCATCTTTTAATTCGTAGCAAGAGTAGCAGCTACATGGAATGAAGAGCAGCGTATCCCGTATTGCACCTGACCATGTTCCTCTCGGTATATCCTGCCCGCGGTTGGCCCGGAAACATCCAATAGCCTTAGGGCAGGGCCTTCTTTACCGCCGTACTGTCGACCCTCAACACTCCTCACACTATGACCCTCACCCCTCATACCACCACTCTCACAACTCACACCCCCTCACCACTCCTCACACTATGACCCTTACCTCTCAACACCATCACTCACACCCCCTCACCACTCCTCACATTATGACCCTCACCTCTCACACCATCACTCTCACCACTCACACCATCACCCTCTCCACTCGCCTTTAGTTATCCTTTTCATCACTAACTCTGTCACCCTCACACCCTCAACACTCACACCAGTACCGTCTCCACTGACCGTATCACCACCCACACCCTCACCACACATTTTCACCACTCACACCCTCACCACTCATACCTTTACCGTCACCACTCATGCCATCACCCCTCACACCCTCACCCCTTCACTCTCACCACTCACGCTCACCCTCGTCAATCTATACACGCGTCAGGACGCGTGTAACAGCTGCACCGTAAGGAAGGCGCAACACGTAGCAATACATGATATCCGGCGGCAACGAGGAAGCCAAAAAGATATTGCCTATAATGCATTACATCTGAGGGCTGCAGGGAGAGGATGTTACTCCCTCACAGCTAGACAGGGTCGGGGAGAGGGCAGAGCCGTTCAGAGTGTTCTATTACCAACAGTCTATCTCCTGGGATGGGCAGAAACCAACATTTAAAAGAATGTCTCTTATTTCCTTTGGAGGCGACGCACCGGTACAGTTGAATAATTCGAGTTTCTAAAAAGTTCATCGCAAACTTCAAAAACTGCTTTCAGTTATTTACGTTAAATAACGAAAATAAATTATATTTGCATTGTGTTTTTTGCATGCAATTTCAATTGACTGTCGTCGCCGACGTACAGTCCATTTATTATTCAGAGGCATCACATTTAACGATCGCTCCCTGTTGTAGTAATTCAGTGTTGAATTGATTATTGAGACAAAAATATACATAGAAAATAATAAACGGCATACGCTATTTTCACACAAGCCTCAGAACATGGTATCTCGACTGGTTTATTTCACGGCAACCCAATATTCAACTAACAGATGCATGTGTTTCCAATATTAGGTTAGAGCTTGCATGCAGTTCTCGCTCATGTTATAAAATCAAAACTTTGCTACGGTTTCAAACAGCATTTAAAAACTGATAACTGAGTGAGCCACGCAGATCGTGCAATATGAGCGTTATCAATGACATAATAATTCAATCCATTAAATAGGACGTATAGTCTTCATACCTTAACACTACAACAGCAATACGACATGCGACTGCTACGTTAACAGCTGTGCAGTACAATCCTCCCACCTCCACACAGCGACAGCCCTAATACTAAGTACTCCCGTCAACAGAGGCTCATTGGTCCACTTTAACAAAGAGTGCGATCCTCCCACCTCCACACAGCGACCGCCATAATACTAAGTACTCCCGTCAACAGAGGCACATTGGGCCACTTTAGCACAGGCTGGGGTAAACGGACTACGCAGATGCACACGGCCGTATCATCGTCCTGTATCTGTGTCCCGCATCATTCACCCGAAACATCATCGTTCCATATCACCCTCTCGTATGATAGTCCCGTATCACCGTCCAGTACTACAGAAGGGAATATTCATCGACCCGTATCCCTGTCCTGTATTATCGTTACGTACCACACGTCCCGTATCGTTGTCCCATATCTTCGTTCGTAACCACATCCCAAATCTCCGTCCCAATTCCTCGTCGACCTGTATCACCACCACGTATCATCGTGCCGTGTAATCGACCTGTATTTCCGTCCCGCTTCAACGTCCCGTATCACCATCCCGTATCACCATCCCGTATCACCGTCCTGCATCGACGTCCTGTATCATCGTCCCACATCAACGTCCCATATCATCGTCCCGAGTCACAGTCCCGTGTCATCTCCGTATTATCGTCCAGTATCGCCGTCTCGTATTGTCTTCCCGTATCACCATCCCGTATTTTCGTCCCGTCTACATATCCATTATTAGTTTACATAAGATTGAACCCTCGATGATGATACGGTACCATGATACGGGACGGTGATACGAGGCGATAATGCGGGGCGGTGATAAGGGGCTATGATGCGGAGCGGTGATACGGGGCAATGATAATGTACCTTTCACCGCCCCGTATCATTGTCCTGCAACATGGGGCCCCAGCAGCGCAGGTTTTTTGTTGCATCTTCGATGGTTTAATCTCAAGCGAACTAATCAGGAAGTTGCAGATACTGGCAAGATATCATATCATGCGTTAACTCAACTCTCCCTCTGAAATTGATAAAAACGGTATTATAACTGTGAGACATCTTTCGTAAGTCATGTATACAAGACAATGAGTAGAGCAGAGAATGAGTAAAATAAAAACAGTGAATTAAGAATTCATTTTAATTTTATAGCGCGCATATTTGCAAACCAGCCTGCAGTCAATGAATATTGCAGATCAACCTAACGGTCTGACGCGGCCACGTTCTGTAAGCTGTAACACGAGGTGCTAGTGGTCAATCTGCAACAATAATTAAGCGCTGTAAACGATCAAAGTTCGTGGAGATGGAGATTATTGAGTAATGCGATGAAAACATATCAGTTGCATCACGCAACCTCAGAGGCCCCATAGACTCGCTGTTGCATTATTTCGTACGATGTGTGACCGATTTTTCGATAATCTAATTTTGCATGCAGTGTGCATGATAGCCCTAGCACATGTGTCACCTTGATATAACCTATTCTAAATCAGTCAGGATCTGTGCATAGTTCTATTTAGAGAGGTTATGCCGGACACCTTTGTGTTTGCATGCAGAGAATAAAACAATCTACCCTTAACATGTTTTCTTGTGGGTCGTTAAGAGCATCTATTTGAGCCTTTATTTATTGAGTAAACATAGATTTTCATAAGCTACCAGTTCTCGTTAAAGTATATGTACCTACGAATTCAACAAACGTGCACATGCATGATGCTATTACAGTTCAGCGGTGCATGAAGCACAAGGGTTCATTTGAGGAACATAGGAGACGTACCATTTTATCAACATCACCCTATACAATAGACTCTTGTATTTACTTATAACTTCTAGCCTGTACATAAAAAAACAACTCAAAACTATATCAGACATTCATTGCATGAGACTAATGAACAAATTTTTATATTCCAATAAAAAATGTTTGATATTATTGTCATAAATCCTCTCAGAAATAAAATGGTTGCTACTGTTAGTTGCTAGGGTTACCCTAAAATGCTGGCACTCAGTGCCGTGGTTCACAACAAGCACTACATATCATGATTATGTTCATAACTAACACTACATTTCATGGGTCATGTCCGTAACTAACACTACATATCATGAGTCATGTTCATAACTAACACTACATATCATGAGTCATGTACGTAACTAAAACTACATATCATGAGTCATGTTCATAACTAACACTACATATCATGGGTCATGTTCATAACTAACACTACATATCATGGGTCATGTTCATAACTAACACTACACATCATGAGTCATGTTCATAACTAACACTACATATCATGGGTCATGTTCATAACTAACACTACATATCATGGGTCATGTCCATAACTAACTCTACATATCATGGACAGTGTTCATAACTAACACTACTTATCATGGTCATGTTCATAACACTACATATCATGGGTCATGTTCAGAACTAACACTACATATCATGGGTCATGTCCATAATTAACACAACATATCGTGGGTCATGTTCAAAACTAGTAGTACTTATCATGATCATGTTCATGACTAACACTACATATCATGGTCAAAATCATAACTAACACTACATATCATGGTCATGTTCATAACTAACACTACATATCATTTGTCACGTTCATAACTAACACTACATATGTCATGGGTCATTTTCATAACTAACACTACATATCATGGGTCATTTTCATAACTAACACTACATATCATCGGTCATGTTCATAACTAACACTACATATCATGGGTCATGTTTAATACTAACACTACATATCATGGTCATGTTCATAACTAACACTACATATCATGGGTCATGTTCACAACTAACACTACGTATGTCATGGGTCATTTTCAAAACTAACAGTACATATCATGGTCATGTTCATAACTAACACTACATATCATGGGTCATGATCATAACTAACACTACATATTTTGGGTAATGTTCATTACTAACACTACATATCATGGGTCATGTTCATAACTAACACTTCATATCATGGTTCATGTTCATAACTAACACTACATATCATGGGTCATTTTCATAACTAACACTACATATTTTGGGTCATGTTCATTACTAACACTACATATCATGGGTCATGTTCATAACTAACACTACATATCACGAGTTCTGTCCATAACTAACACTACATATCATGGGTCATGTTCATAACTAACACTACATATCATGGGTCATGTTCATAACTAACACTACATATTATGGGTCATGTTCATAACTGACACTACATATCATGGGTCATGTTCATAACTAACACTAAATATCAGGGTTCATGTTCATAACTAATACTACTTATCATGGGTCATGTTCATAACTAAAACTACATATATCATGGGTCATTTTCAAAACTAACACTACATATCATGGTCATGTTCCTAGCTAACGCTACACATCATGGGTCATGTTCATAACTAACACTACATATCATGGTCATGTTCATAACTACCACTACATATCATGGGTCATTTTCATAACTAACACTACATATCATGGGTCATGTTCATAACTAACACTACATATCATGGGTCATGTTCATAACTAACATTACATATCATGGGTCATGTTCATAATAAACACTACATATCATGGGTCATGTTCATAACTAACACTACATATCATTTGTCATTTTCATAACAAACACCACATATTTTGGGTCATGTTCAATACTAACAATACATGTCATGGTCATGCTCATAACTAACACTACATATCGTGGTCATGTTCATAACTAACACTACATATCATGGGTCATGTTCATAACTAACACTACATATCAGGGGTCATGTTCAAACATAATACTACATATCATGTTCATGTTCATAAGTAACACTACATGTTCATAACTAACACTACATATCATGTTCGTACATATCATGCATACATATCATGTTCGTACATATCATACATACATATAATGTTCATACATACATATCATGTTCATACATACATATCATGTTCATAACTAACACTACATATCATGGGTCCTGTTTACAACTAACCCTACATATCATAGTCATGTTCATAACTAACACTACATATCGTGGGTCATGTTCATAATTAACACTACGTATCATAGTCATGTTCATAACTAACACTACATATCATGGCCATGTTTATAACTAACACAACATATCATGGTCATGTTCCTATGGATGACGGTCAGAGCGGCCTAAAGCTGAAGGGCAGGTGTGGACAAGGAGGGTCAGAGGAGGATAAGGAAGATAGCCTGTTCCTTCCTCTGCGAAGCGAGTAATAACAGTTTGGCGACGGCAGAGCAGTAGTCCGTGAAGTCGCAGTAGACGGTGCGTTCTATGAAACCGCGTGATCGTGACGTTTTAACGGCCCAAATGATTCGTTCAATCTACGTGAACGATGCGTTCAGACGGAGCGTTCTAGCCACCTCACAGAGAGGTCCTGTTGGCAGCCTTTGTAGCCATCAATTAACGAAGAGCAGGTCCATTATAGGCGCCCTGAGGCTGGTGTCGCACACTCGCGCCTTGTGCACAGGTCTAAGACGAACCGTGTGACGAGTCATCTACTTAAGCAGGTGGCCAAGACGACCCTGTGTCGAGCCATCTACTTCAGCAGATTGCCAAGACGAACCCTGTGTCGAGCCATCTACTTCAGCAGGTTGCCAAGACGAACCCTGTGTCGAGCCATCTACTTCAGCAGGTTGCCAAGACGAACCCTGTGTCGAGCCATCTACTTCAGCAGGTTGCCAAGACGAACCTTGTGTCGAGCCATCTACTTCAGCAGGTTGCCAAGACGAACCCTGTGTCAAGCCATCTTCTTCAGCAGGTTGCCAAAACGAACCCTGTGTCGAGCCATCTACTTCAGCAGGTTGCCAAGACGAACCCTGTGTCGAGTTATCTACTTCAGCAGGTTGCCAAGACGAACCCTGTGTCGAGTCATCTTCTTCAGCAGGTTGCCAAGACGAACCCTGTTTCGAGCCATCTACTTCAGCAGGTTGCCAAGACATACCCTATGACGAGCTATCTACTTCAGCAGGTTCAAAGACGAGCCTTGTATCGAAGACCAACCCTACGATGAGCCGACATCTGTATCCGGTTTATGGACAAGCCTTGTCACGAACCCTAACGCAAAGAGTATGTGACGAACCATATGACCAGCCGACATCTTCGTCAGCAGTTTCAAATATCATCCTTTTATTAGATCTCATCATTCTTCGTCTTGTTTTTTCATAAGATGAGCGGAAAAAGTATATCGACATGAATCAGCTTAAATCAAGTAGATGAAGTGGATCCACATCAGAAACTCTCTCTGCACTGAGTCTCTTGTAGGAATCCGAACAACTGTTTAGATGAGTAGATCTTTGCGTAACTTTAGTTTAAAGAACGAGCACACGTCTTTACCTGTGTTTTCAAGTTTTGTTAATTTCGCTGAGAACATTTGAAGTAATCGAATCATGCTAAGAAGCTGCTTTGCGTGTGATGCACGATGCTGTCTTCTCTTCGAGGGTTTATCATGGCTTTTTATTCATACATAGATGACTCATTTTCACATAACGGAAGTCATGATGAGGTTCAAACTGAAACATGGATCGTGAAGTCATGGTCGGGTGAGCGTGCCGTAAGATGACGATGATGAGCAGGCGATGGAAGATATGGAGAGGAGACAAGAAATAGAGAGCGTCTATAGGACAGGCGATGGAAACGATTGAGAGGGGATAGGATAGAGAGAGCTGCAATAGGACAGGCGATGGAAGCGATGGAGTGGAGACAGGATAGATAGTGCTTCAATGGGACAGGCGGTGAAAGCGATGGAAAGGAGGCAGGATAGCGAGAGCTGCTATAGGTCAGGCGACCCGTACGAGTTGACCGACAATTTATGGTAGTCGAAAGGAATCCAGGGATGAATAGAGCAAATATAATTAAGTTGAAAACAACTGAATACTGTTACTAACCGAGACAACATCGTAACATAGAAACTAAAAACAAAGATAAATTAAATTATTGGACAGAGATCTTTAAAATCAGGAAAATCAGAAAAATTTATGTCAATAACGAAATAAAAAGCTGCACTAAGCCTTACATTTTTTCTGATAACGCAGACGAACCGCAACTCCTTCAACTCTTTGCACCAAAAAAGGTTCTCATTAACTGTTATACTGTTTTGACGATGTCAAATTAGGATTAATGTCCTTCCCATCAACGACGATGATAACGAAACAGAATTAGGATGAATATCCTTCCCATCAACGACGATGATAGCAAAACAGAGTTAGGATTAATATCCTTCCCATCAACAACGATGATAGCGAGACAGAATTAGGATTAATATCCTTCCCATCAACAACGATGATAACGAGACAGAATTAGGATTAATATCCTTCCCATCAACAACGATGATAACGAGACAGAATTCGAATTAATATCCTACCCATCAACAACGATGATAACGAGATAGAATTAGGATCAATATCCTTCTCATCAACAAAGATGAACACAAAACATAATTAGGATTAATATCCTTCCCACCAACAAAGATGATAACAAAACAGAGTTAGGATTAATATCCTTCCCATCAACGACGATGGTAACGAAACAGAATTAGGATTGATATACTTCCCATCAACGACGAAGGTAACGCAACAGAGTTAGGATTAACAACTTTCCCATTAAAGGCGATGATAACGAAACAGAATTAAGATAAATATACTACTCATCAACAACGATGATAACGAAACAGAATTAGGATTAAAATACTTCCCATCAACGACGATGGTAACGAAACAGAGTTAGGATTAATAACCTTCCCATTAACGACGATGATAACGAAACCGAATTAGGATTAATATACTTTCCAAGTAGTTAGATGTTGTGCAAGACGGCCTACTGAAGGAATTAGATAGGGGTTAATTAGCGGTGGGCGGGGGGTAGGACGCGATGCATGCACCTTGACTCACCGAGCGTACGGGGG
>SDVV010008714.1:0-17072 GCA_016164225.1 Gammarus roeselii | reverse complement strand
AATTTTTTTTCTTTAGATTCAACTCTCTAGATATCCGTTATTTAGTAAGATTTGTATGTACTAGGCCTACTCTGTACCCGCGTTAGAATTACTCTTTTAAAACCTGTGTAAATTAATTTGTTATAGGCTTAGTATAACTAGGCCTACTCTGTACCTGCGCTAGTTGCTCCTTTTAAATGGTTAAATTTATTTTCATGTTGAACTTTCTTTGTAGCCGCATCAAATGTGCTTGGTGCCTATGACAAATTTATTGTGTTACTTTGTTACTTAGATACTTTTTTAGACAAACTCCAACTACGTTTAAACCTGCTGTGACTGCGTTTAAACTGCTCTTAAACTCTTAATCTACGCGTCACCTAATTTACAACTCTTCGACCGCCCTACGGGGGAGTCTGCATTAATTTCGCGTTGGGACTCCGGTGGAACATGAAAGCAAATAATAAATAAAAATAAATCAGTCGCAAAGCAATCAAGCCTGCATTCTCCTATCGAATTCTTCAAATCAACACACCTACGTGGATGATCGGCCCACCGGTGGTCAAGCTAGATTTGCAATCGTACCCCAATGCAACAACCCCAATCAACACGTACCGCCGAGACTTCTCGCGACTACTTGATGAACAGTACTCTGAGCACCGCCATATATACACTGACGGCTCGAAAACATCCGACGGAGTGGGAGCTGCCGCCGTGGGGAAGGGACCTTACGTTCAGCCACCCTGCCCCAAGAAGCCTCTGTATTTTCTGCAGAGCTGCACGCAATTGAATTGGCCATCTCCTTTACAAAAAATGACCGCCTCTCCAAATAAGTTATATTTTCAGACAGTCTGAGTGTTCTCACCCAGCTGAAAACTCTGCACTTAGATCACCCTGCCCTTAGAAAAATGTAACACGACCTATTCACGATGTCCGAGACGGGCTAGGCGGTCGCGTTCTGCTGGATCCCTGGGCACGTGGGAATAAGAGGAAACGAGCGCGCAGACTCCCTCGCTAAACGGGTGTCTACCCAGCACGAACAATTAATTTCCATACATTACCAAAACTGGTTCCCAGTCATCAACTCACGTATAACATCACGATGGAACGACTCTGACAACAGTGGACAAAAAATGCTTGCAGTTAAACTATCCGTGGGAGAGTGGGACACCAGGTTTTCTAATAGGGGAGACCAAGTGTTCATTACCGTTTATACACGGGACACACGTGGATAACCCACAATCACCTTATGGACGTAGACATTGGGCCGGACGCACCACCATGCCCCTGTTGCCACCAAGTGGCAATCAGTGTGAAACACTTATTTATGGAATGTGATGCACTCGCAGCAGCCCGACGAGCCTTCCTGATCCCCCCGTGCAACCTACAACGCCTGCTCACAGAAACAGAACACCGGATAAAACTGATCGCTTTCGGAAAACATACTGGACTATACGAAGCTGTGTGAAACTAATGAGGATGGAATCATCTCTGTTCCTGAACTCGCTCTCCTCCCTGCGTATAAATTGTGAACTTAACTTCGCGCACGAAGCTGTGCAGAATCAACGGATCTTCGTGCTCTACGGGGAACACTCAGTGACTTCACGTTGGGGTTCCGGTGGAAAACAGAAGAAACTACTATTAAAACTACTACTACGTTGAACCAACTCTGAATCTACGTTAAACCTACTCTGAATCTACGTTAAACCTATTCTGAATCTACGTTAAACCTACTCGGAATCTGTTGAACCTACTCGGAATCTATGTTAAACCTACTCGGAATCTGCGTCGAGCCTACTCTGAATCTACGTTGAAAATACTCGGAATCTACGTTGAACTTACTCGAAATCTGCGTTGAATCTACTCGGAATGTGCGCTTCACCTACTCTGCCACTCTTCGATTGCTCTACGAGGGGGAGTCTGCATTAACTTCGCGTTGGGACTCCTGTGGAAAACAGAAGCAACTACTAGCACTCCGGGCGTTGAGACCTACTGGTGATACCTGACTGCTGGGGCGTATCGCCAACTGAGAATGACTCGCGGTTGGTTACAGGGCATGTCGGCAGGCTGAATCCCACCGATTTGCAATCATAGAAGGAATTAATAACGCAGCAGAAGTCTCCGCACTGATACCAGAATGCTGTTTAACTCACGAACTAGACCCTCTCCTCCCTATCCTGGCCGGGGGAGAGACCAGAAGAGCAGTTCCTCCCATCTGTATCTTGTGGGGTAGACCTAGAAAATAGAACACGAAACTAAACCGAAAGCGCGATGAGTGCCACTTCCGGACAAGTGCATGTGAGAAATCGCCCGAATCGCCATTGACCTCACGAGCGAGGGGTGACGAATGACGATTACACATTTCACAGCTCATGCAACACATAGTCAACGCAGCCTTACCCAGTTAACCGCCTGAGATGAACGTGGAGGAGTTGTGGTTGCCCAGGGGTGACAGGGTCCACCTATCGTGGCTGAGGTGCGAGCACCACACGGCCCTAGTCATACCAGCATAGACGGAGGGATGTACCTTCCGATTTCTGTTCACGATACTGGGGTTCGCCCGATATTCAACACTCTTTTCACCGATCTCCCTTCATCCACCCTCACCATGTGCCCGAACCATTTCAGAACATGCGAATCAACTGTCCTCTAACTTTTTAACCATCCCCGTTCTAGCTCGCACCACGTCGTTAATGATCCTGTCTCTCGACGTCAAACCAGCCACGCTCCTCAAACATTTCATCTCGAAAACATTCAACCCTCATTCTCTTCTCAGCTCTCACCCCAAGTCTCCGCTCCGTACAGCACAGTTGGGACAACGACACCCTCATACAACCCTCTCTTTGCTTCTATCCCCAACGTCCTGCAGCTCATTGCGCTCTTCAGCGCACCCAGCACTTTACACCCTTTCCCTCACTTGCCACTTCATCTCAGTTTCCACTAGTTCAGTGATTGTAAATGGATGATTTTTGACGCTGCCCTGATGAGCTTTCCCGCCTCTGGCTTCTCGTTGAAAGACGGGATGGTCGTGGGCGAAGAGGGCGGCGTAGTCATCATGACGCGGCAGGGGTAAACCAGTCAAACCAGCATAAAACAGCTAAGTTGTGTGAGTGTATTAGAGGAGTGTGAGAGGCGCCTTGCCGTCGGTCAACCCCTTTTTCTGGGGAATTCGGCCCAGTGTCTGCACAAAAGGGCCAAGTTGTCTGCACAATAGGGCTAAGTTGTGTGAGTGTGAGCGTATGAGGGTGTGAGGTGCGCCTTGCCGTCGGCCACCCCCTTTTCTGGGGGATGCGGCCTAGTGTCTGTATCTGTATCTGTTAGTAGCGGCGTTTTCACATTTCAGTGTGGTGTGAATCTAACTCAGAAAATTCATTATTTGGGGAATTGGCACTTTTTTGATCCTGATACCACTGACTATGTAGCTAAATCAGTTGATATGCACTCATCAAACGAAGCATTTTCAACTATTTAAATTGCATATTGCGCACATTTTTTAAGATGGTCTCTCGGTCTCGAATTTTTGAACTCGTTTTCACATGACAGCGCCTAATTTTTCGTTTCACTCACTTTCCTGCAGCTTCTATTGTTCAAATCTGTAAATTTCTTGGCTTTATAACGATCCCTTCCAGCCTTTCAGTCATGCTTGAAGATGCAAAACTTGAAAACTAAGTGTGATTAAACATAAATCTAATTGAAATGTTTTTCAGCTATCACTCCTCATAATTCATGAGATTAATTTATCCGGGAAAATTAGGCGTGTAAAGTTTAGGTGGCATTGCATTGTGTATATTTTGAGGTCAATCAAGGCCATGACATGAAACATGAATGCGATGGTTTGGGTGATGGTTAGCTACTTATAAAATGGTTAGCTACCTATTAATCCCTACAGTTCAACACAAGTGAACACAGCACAGAAAATAGTAACAAACTCTATACAATGCATCACTCAACTACTTCATTTTATTTGCACATCAAAATATTTTGAAAGAACTAAAGAAGTAGCTCTGGCTAGACGGCTCTGCAGCAGTTGTCTTATTTCAACCGCGTTTGAACAGCGTTCAGTACCTAATGGAGATCACACCATATTGTTGTAATCAATCATTATTGTGACCGTGTTCTGAACTATGTTATAAATACATAAAATCAGTGGTAAGACAGGTTGCCGAAGATGCGCATTTCTCATCTTATACGTCAAGTTTTAACTTACTAAAAAGGGATGTAGTGCATTAGATAGTGAACAAATGTGTTGAAATCGCCATTTTAGTGGTTTAGTGGGGTGTGGTAAACATTATTTGAATTGATATACTTCAATGTTATTTTCCATTTTTTTTGAAGTTGATATGTTACATTTAGTAGGGATAACTACTTGATTTTAACTCTTGAATTCGTGTTGTAAGTTACGTGATTATTCATGTTTAGTTGTGCATGCTCAGGAATACAGCCAGTAATGGCTTAAAAAATATAATTATTCATAATGAAATTTATTTTGTGAAAACTGCGAAAAGCTTTGATAAAAAGATTTATTAAAAAAAAAAGTTAGTTATTATGAAATAACAGCATAAAAACAGTTGACCGATTTTGTTTGCAACCCTGGACTAAAGGCCGCATCACTGCAGCGCTGTGGCATTAGAAGATGCATGGCATTTTTGCTAAATGCTCAATCTGCATTGGCTTTCTAGATTGGAAGTGCTGTGGCCAGCAATTAGCTACCTGTTTCTCCTCCGTAAAGCTCCTCCACAGAAGAAAAAAGCAAAAACAATATGTCTGAGCTGGCGTATTGGTAAGATTACGTCATGCCTGGATCACAGCTCCCACCGGGATAGCGTTGAGACCCATGGGCATTGGGTCGGGACTATAGGCCAGTGTTTCGACTCAGCAAGGTGATGTAGATCAAGCATTTAGCATCAATGCCTCATACTTTAAATAACGCGCTTAGCTAACCTCTTCTATGATTCAAGTGACTTGAGCAAGTCGTGAGGACAAGCATTTTCAGAGAAGTACGATAACTTGCCAATGTTATTACACCACTAGTTGCTGATTGGAAATGAACGCTCGACAACAATAAGACATGGACTCAATCGTCTTGGAAATTCATGTCATCCTAATCTATTCTAATCTAATCAAGGCATGCTCCATCTAAGTCCAATGTGTGAGCTTATGATCAAGGCGTGCCTCCCTTCCAGGCCATGACCGTGAGCTGACGCACTGCTGCTGCCACCCATCGCAGCGTCTGCTGGCAACCGCTTCTCAGGACACCACCTTCCGTCTTTACGACAGCAGGGACCATAGGCACACAGTGTCTGTGTTCCAGGGACACACAGAGTGAGTGGCTGCACCTTAGGGAGGGACGTAGGTAATGCAACTATTACTCGTAAAGATCAAGGAATATTCTGGAGCGCAGATAATCTGGGCCTTGGTGTTTGAGTGGGATTACTAAAACTAACTTTTGGAAGTAGTTAGGTTCCTGTTTTTTTCGAACATTGAAACTTTCTATCTATAGGCTGTGGCCATGGGTCTTCGTTAGTGGAGCTGTTTGAAACATTTCTCACGAGCTGCTAGGAGTTGGCCCATGAGAACACCAACCTTATTTGTGTACGTGTGTGTGTATGCGTGGGACGGGGAAAGCGAAGCTTCTTGTCACTGTTTTCCTACCCTCATAGCAATAGGGTGGGAGGGGGACACTGACTCATAGAAGGTTATAGAACCCAGCGTTGCTCTGCAGCACGCAAACAGCGGGGGGGCTTAGTTGACTGACAAGCAAGATACGCACGACCACCGGTACCTAAAGGACGACTCTGAGTCCTTAAAGTTCTGGAGCAGGGTGAGTTAATTGATAACGCGTCATGCTACCATCCGGAGAGTGCTAGGACCTTGTGGCCTCAGCATGTTTGGAGTTCCTGTACCTTCTGTGGCACCCGTGCTTACTTAAGACATTTGCAGCGTAATGGACCTTGCGCAGTAGTAATCCCAATCACTCTAACCTAACATCTCAATAAATTTATGCATCACTAGTTGCTGTTTTGACGTTCAGCTAGGAGGATGCTGACCCCAGCGCGCTAGAAAGACTCGTCACTCTAATCTAATCTCGAGAACCTTTCTATCCAAGAGTGAATATTGGGATCCTATCTGTATAACTTCAAAACGATTTATCTCCTTTCTGTAAACAGAAGCGTGACGTCAGTGTGCTTCACCAAGGAGGACAAAGTTGTTTCAGGGTCTGATGACCGCAGCGTCAAGGTAAGCGTCGCTGCTGTAACCTTGCGCTGTGACTTAGAAGAAGGCCATTGATAGTCATTAGATTAAGCTGTGTAGTATTTCCGATCATGACGGTTGGAACATAAATTCCATACATGTGTGTAACATGATATGTCAAAAGACATTTACCAGTTTGATTTACATGAACGATTACTATACCACAAGTGTTCTGTGTTATTCATCCGTACAAATGGATGTCATTTGGTTCGAAAACATCAGAGGTTTCCTGTTGAATCAGTTGAGTTATTTTTTTTATTCTGTAATTATCGATCGAGACAATGATATTCAATTTTTTTCGTTTCCACTCTTGAAATTCTACTTCAGACCGTTTTTTTCATGTATCCAATTTCGCGTTATAGTCTCAAGATGAAATTCATCAAGCAAACTCCTATTAAGCTGTGGTATTCTCCTTACTCTTTTCCTTTTGCCTCCGCAAGGTGTGGGATGTCAAAAACATGCGGTCTCCGCTGGCCACCATCCGGTTAGACTCTCCCGTGAACCGCCTCGCCGTGTCACCCTCTGACACCACCGTCGCCATCCCGCACGATAACCGACAAGTGCGCCTCTACCACCTGTCGGGGCAGAGGCTGGCCAGGCTACCGCACAACAATCGACAGGTGGGGGCTGTTGCACAACAACTTCAAGTTTATTCTAATAGACTGGTGATGCTCTACATTATTATTGTACTACGACTGCAGCGACACTTGCATGGACGGATTTTTTCCGCAACTTGATGAGATTGCAATACAGTAACCATCACATGCATTGGATGTGAACCCGTCGTCTAGACGTCTTCAAGTAGTGTAGCGTATGATGAACAATAACTACTTCCATGTTATTCTATCTTGCTCATTGCTTGTCTTATAAAAAAAAACATTAGGTTGAACACCTGTAGCTGACTAATGAAATTAAATTGTTTCTTGAAAATGTTCAACTAGCAAGTGAATACTTTATTTATTTACTAACCAGAATATCACCATTGCCACAGTTATGCACGTAGTAGTGGACAAACATCTCGTGTCTGCCTTCCCTTCGTTTAAGTACTTTACAGTTTTAAAACAAAACATTACAAATATTCCCACCAACCTGAAGTTTGTGATTTGTGTTTTTTGATGCTTCCTGGCCACCACTCCGGCACTGTACCACACTAGGTTAGAGTTCAGTGACCAGACAGAGACAGACGATAACTGATTTCATCACTAATTGCTGAAATGACATTCGGTGCTATTAATACATTGATTCCATTGCGCTGGGAAACCGGGTGACATCAATCTAATCTTGAGTAGTGATGGTTAATAGCATAGTTGATTTGATGTCTGTAAAGTGTCGAAATATAAATCAGTCGCTGTATGAATCATCTTAAGGCATCGGTCCCCCCTTCCGTTTATTCAGGGCCACCGTCGTATGGTATGTGCCGTGGCCTGGGCTGACGACGCCCACCACACCACAGCGTCTTCAGGACTGGGCGGCCAGTCTTCTGGGTCCTCATTCGCTGCCATTCCCTCCGGGGGCCTCTCGAGCGGCCCTGGAGGGTTAACTTCATCAGGCGGCGCCAGGGACAGTGCGGGGGGCGGTCCCACAGCTGTAGCCTCCTCCACCAGCTCCCCCGCACTGCTCTTTACGGCTGGTTTTGACCGCAGAGTTTATGGATGGGAAATATCAACGCTCAAAGAAAAAGACTGAATCGCCCTGTTTTCCTGGCATAGAGTTGTGTGGGATATGGATGCGCGCAGTGTTGAAGTGGGATATACCTATCTTCGTTGCTGGGCACAGGCCTAGGGAGTGACGGACGACGTGTTGTTGGAGACAACACGAACCATCATTGCTGGGTAATTGCCTAGAACAGTTTCAAGAAAGCCTCGTCATTCTAATCAAATCTACCAAACATTTAAAATTTCTCATTGCTCTCGTTGAGGTGCTGCCATGCTTAATTATTGGCTGGAAATGGGGCGATGTTACTGGAGCTGCGCTTCAATGTTATTAATTGCTTATTAATACTGAACAAGAAAGTTAGTCGGGTCATGTTCTTGAGCAACGTTAAAAGTACGATGAAGGGCTTGTGAATTCGAATATGGTGAGCTCAGTTGTCGTCGCAGGCCAATAAAAATCGGAGGCCATCATTGTTAGGATGTAAATCCTTTATCTTCACCCATTATTCTGTCTCGCTGACGCAGGGGTAATCTTGAGAGATGAGCTAACCGTTAGGTCTAAGACCCAAAAGCCAACCCTGACTCGACTGTTGTATTGAAAACTTCATTACGCTCTTCGTTTCTTGCTTTCGAAATTTCTTATTCTCCTTCTTGCTATAAAGGAAGTCAAGTACAAAATTCATTACAATTTCTACATTAGCTACTCGGGTATCTATTTGACAATTTTTCTACCGATCGATAGATTTAATTATATTCAGCTTACCCATTGTTTTGTGAAATGATTAGATTTATATTACCGGTACTCCTTTTTTTTTCCTAAACCCCATCTAGGCATCTTTAGGTTCACGGTCCACATGGAGTCACGGTCCAAGCGGCGAAGTGAATATTCTTATTTCTCTTATAACCTCTCTCTTCTTTATCATTCACGGTTTCTTTTTTTCTCCCCAATCCTGAATTTTCTTGACTTTTCTTTACCACATTTGCGTCTTATGTTTATTTTAAATTTCCTATAACTTATTTCAGACTCCTTCTTAACATCTCCCCCAATAGTCGATGCACATCATTCCTAAATTTTCTTCGTTCGAACGTCTTAAAGCAGGCTAGTGGCGTTCTTTCTTTCATACAATCTTTTTCTACGACTTCTAATTTTTCTTCTTTCCACGCTCACTGTTCTTATGCGTGTAGACCTCACGCATGTGATCCACGTTTCCTATTTCTTCATCGTCCTCTTCCTCACCAGGTGTTATGGCGCATTGCCCTCACCACTTTGAGGACGACTGCGAGTTTTTGGGGCTCTGGATCAGGGTAGGTAGAGAGATAATGCTCCTTGTTGTCACCCGGGAGTGCTGGGACCATATGGCTTTAGCACCTTAGTAGTTCCTGTGTCTCCCGTGGTACCTGTGCAGACCTTTGACATTTGCAGCATAAAGAACAATGACTTGACGTAAACTCAATCATTAATTTAATCTATAATTTGTATATAGCTTGATTCAGTTCCGGTTGCTGGCGTGACGTTCAGCGCCAGTAGGAAGCTGACTTCAGCACGCTAGCTAGCCTTATCACTCTAATTCAATCTGATCTATATTTCAAAACATTATTACATTTAATTTCATCATGATCTTTTTTCAATCAATATAGTGCGTTTCTACCTAGCAGTCGGTCGGTGTTCAGTGAAAACTTAGACTAAACATCGCTTGAAGAGGAATGTTTCGTTGATTCCACCGTTTCGGTTTGACAGATTTATAGAACTGACGCGGTGTGCAAATTAAGCAACTTTCAACACGTGAAGTTGAGTGCGACCCCAGTGTGAGCCATCTCAAAAGGAGCGTCTCGCCGATTTTCCCCTCGTTGTGAAACTCTTCTTCCTATTCTTTACGTACTGACCCCCCCCCCCCTAGGCATCTGTTGAGTTCACGGGCATCACGGAGTCACGGCCCAGCCGGGGTAGTGAAAACACCCTTTTTTCTGTTCAGTTTCCTATCTTCTTCACCCTTCACTACCTCTCCTTTTCTTACCATCCTGATTTGCTTAACTTTTATTTACTGCAGTTTCATCTTATATTTAGTTTAATTTTCTTTCATCTTATCTCAGTTTACTTCTTAACAACTCTCCAAATAGTAGTTTCACACACACACTCACGCACGCACACATAGATACGCACCCGGACACGCGCACTCAAACACACATACCGGTCTAACTATTCTCATTTCCGGTGGCTAAAACAGCAAAGTTGCGCTTCTTCTTTCTTGCAACCTTTTTCTACGACTCTTCCTTTTTCTTCTTCCCATTCTTGCTGTTCTCATGCGTAAAATTTCCTACACCTATTGCAGATCTCATGCATGGGATCCACGTTTTCTGTCTCTTCTTCATCTTCCCCCTCAGCAGGTGTTGGAACGCGTAACCCGGCACCTTAAGGACTTGTGCGAATCCTAGGGGCTGTGAAGTAGGATAGGTAGTGTGGTAATCCTCCTTAATGCCACCCGAGGAGTGCTGGGACCATATGGCCTCAAGACCTTAAGAGTTCCTGTACCTCTTGTGGCACCTGTACATACCATAGACGTTCGCCGCTTAAAGGACTTTGACTTTGAGCAGTAGTAAGCCTAACTCAAACATTAAACGAAGAAAAGACTAACTTGATGCAGCGCTGTTTGCTGGTTTGGCATTCGGCGCCAGAAGGACCATGGCTTCAGCGCGCTTGGAAGCCTCGTCACTCTAATCTAATCTTGACGTACTGATACCAAATCGGATAGGGTTCTTTCGTCACGATTAGATTTTTACTAGAAACACTGTTGTACCGTCTAGTCATAGGAATAACCTCAAAAGTCTTCACTGATTGATGCGCAAAGGGCTGCTGATCATTGCGGCCAGTTGATGTGTTCTGTATTAGACTGGCTACCATGCATGGTAACTACTGCTGCAGGCGGTTCAAAAGAGTATTCGGAAATGTTCGCTTCGAAAATGTAAGCTGTTACAGTTCTTGTTTTGATTTAATGTTGATCTTTGCTGTTGAAACTTGGTGTTTCATGTGTTGTCTTCGTCGTAGAGGACAATAAGTTAAACCTTATGCCCTAGCTTAGCTGTGTTTATCGATGTTTTCTTACCTTAAGTTCTTAAACCTGATAAAGTTCCGTCTGTTGGGGGAACCTCGTCAGGCAATCGTTACGTCACGTTTTACAGTCGCTCATTAGTGCATTGTATGAGGATTTGGGTTCATATCCAGACACTTGAATGTGCAAGACCGTCGAGTTTCAAATCCATTTCTAAGACCGGTGCTTAGTTGCTGATTTGACGTTCGGCGCTAGAAAGACGGAGACTCGCGCTAGAAATGTGTGATTTCGATCAAATCTTGTGCCAGTGCTTGACTGTATTCTCACGTTTGTTATCGCTGTTTCTTTTCTTTTCCCAACGGAATAGAAGAAAAATTTACTCTTGAGTATCTATAGTATTATAATTCTTCGTGCATTTCTTTGATGATGTTATCCATGCCAAAATTTGAGTTAATTGAAGCTATCAGCAACTGCAGTTATGTTCCTCTTCGACCTGTTGTTTATCCTCTTGCATGAAGCTCTTGCATTGTTTCTGGACGTTGTTTGAAAGCGTCACTGCGCTTGAGCAGCCACAGCCAGCAATATGGAACCTCATATGCACGTTGGTTTTAATACCCACCCGGTATATTGCCAAATAACCTTACAATAGTTTTAAGTCGTTTACAAAACCTAAGTGGAATATTTTAGTTTATTAGTGTTAAAACAAATATCTAGGTAGGTACAGTTCTTAATTACATGCTTGACTCAAGATTTTTATGCTCAAGATATTTTATCATTATTTTGATTTTAGTTACATGTTCGTATGATCATATAATGTTTGAAAGTTACACAAACAGGCTTTCTTGTCAGGTACATTTTTGTTAGTTGGTAAATGCTCAAGCGGTAAGTTACTAAAACAAATCGCAGTTATGACATTGACCATGTTTTTTTAACATACCGCAGCAAATGAATGCTTGTCCTGTGTTTACTGAGTAAGAAAACTCTCTCTCCGCTTCGTCGCCAGTTTTGTTCGTGTTGCGCCACTAGTTATTCGTGCACTCTTTTTGACCGTTCACTTTGTTGTCCTTGGAACCAGGGATTTGAAATTTATTGAATGTCATGCAACCATTAATGCTTTCTTGACTTATAATTGTAATATCGGTCAAAATGATGACCTATTGATTGGTGTCAAACTGATGACCTCTTGATTGGTGTCAAACTGATGACCTATTGATTGGTGTCAAACTGATGACCTATTGATTGGTGTCTTCATCCCTTCCAATGAAATTGGGAAGCGGTAAACTAGTGCTTTCGTCCAAAACAATTTCCCATGTTAGTGTATGTCTTTGAAAAGCTGAGGCTTATGTTCTCCTAGCTTCATACGTACTCAATAGATGTGACGTTAAGATGTTAATTACATAAGCTAACAGTGTCTAGCTGGCGTGGTTATCCCACTTTTAATTTCACGTTCGAAGTGCATTGCGTGAATTTCTTAGTAGGAGTAGCGTAGGATGGCTTGAGCTGTTTCCTTAGTTTTTGCCTTTTCTGCTTCTCGATGGAATTTCACTTCAAGGCTTCAAATGTCCGGACTCGTTGGTTTATTAAGTTCTTGCCAAAGATCGTTTGATGTAGAATATTCGTATGCCTTCCAGAAAGTCTTCAGTTGGTGTATATTGATAGTTCGGGTTTGATACTTGGCGATATGTTATTTTATTCCCTAAAATAGGCTCCTTGATTAAGAGTGCTTATTGTCTGGGCGTCTCTACCTTTCCGTCCTTGTGCTCTACTGCTTATGACACTGAAATTGTTGATGTCAACATCTTCGAATAATGTAGCAACTAGAATCAATGAAACAGTCGCGAGACAGTATAAACAAATATCTTGTTAGATCCTCTAAATGAAATTCAATGAAGTTATCTTATCTGTACATTGCCAATTTGATATTTATGATCATCACTTTCCCCGGTGTTGTGTGAACGACGTGGTCTCCCGTGATTTAAATTGAGAAATTGTTGGATGTTTTGCAATGAAGCACAACACTTGGGCAATGAATCTTTGGTCTCTCGTAGGTATTCCTTTTATATATCAATGTCAATTATGTCATGGAGAAGTCTTTTATCAACCATTAATTGTCACCATTGTGACATAAACATGTTTGATGACGAGTTCACTAGACATCCTGACATGATCACTCGACAGGTTTACCTGAATGCAGCCCATAATTAACGGTATCGTAGTCAAGTGCAAAAATCTAAATTCGTTTGCTTATATTGTTAGAA
Source organism: Gammarus roeselii (assembly GCA_016164225.1). NCBI lineage: Eukaryota > Metazoa > Arthropoda > Malacostraca > Amphipoda > Gammaridae > Gammarus > Gammarus roeselii. The sequence goes on along the minus strand of SDVV010008714.1, from coordinate 3,887 downwards.
GCCTCTCTTTTGTTAGAAATGCTGAAATACACTGCTCTATTTATTGCAGATTGATTGGGAACCGAGACGAATCTATAAAGTACTTATTCCTCTAATATGGATGGAATATGACGAGTATGGCCATTCGATGATCTGCGCACTTGAATCTCGCATGTGATTCTGGCTACATGGTTGCTGTATTTGACGTAATGGTACGAGTATTGGTATCTCCAATCCTTTTCTGTGCTTCTCAGATGATGTTGACAATGATTGTCTGTTTTGTGTACTGATTGTCGTCCTATGGACATGTCGAGTTGCTTATAGAAAAGTCTCGATGTCAACCTGAATTACTTCTTATTTATTAATAGTAATTCTGATTCTAACAATTGTTTCTTCTATTGAATATCTGTGTTGCTTCTATTGCAGAATAAGTTGTCTGGAAATAACTATTTTTTCTTAATTTAGAATCACACTTGTACAGATGAAAGTTACCAGTTGAAAATAATTTATTTAGATTACTGATACAATCTGATTTTTTATATAAAATATATTATTTATTCCTTTGTTTGCTTTTCATCGTCACCGATTGCCAAAGACACATTGAAGAGTGCTGAGCTACTGTCTGCTAAGAGTTGCTGGGGCCAGCATGTTAAGCATAGGAGAAAAATTGTTTACCAATACAAATTAGCGAAGTTTAAAAGTGATTGATCGTTGATTAATTTTACTTGATTAACAATTAATTTGAAGAAATTATCCCTTAATAAGCAGGTTGATCGGGAAACTCCCCTTTGCGCAGAAGCAATATCTTATCCAATGAATGGACAAGATTTGATCGTTTCGCCGCAAACGGTTCTCCGCGTATGAGACTAAAAAATTCACTTCGAAAGTTTCATAGTTTTCAACTTGGGGTGGATGGATGATTATTCATTTTATGGATTAACATTTTATTTGGTATTTTACTATGCGGGAGTATCTAGTCCAACCTACGGTGGGAGAATTTGCGCTCTCCTGGGCGCCTTATAATTGTCCAAGCACAGCTAGGCTTTTTGATGGCTAAATGGTGAACTAATGTTGATGTTGATCTTAGAGGGTGAAAGTCTTGAATAGCCCTGTGCGTGGAGAAGATAAGGCGAGTCGAGGCAGTTTGAGGCGAGTAAAAACGAGTCGACTGGCGAAGCGACGAGTCGAGACGAACCGAAGCTGGTTGAGACTAGGTGAGCCGGGAAGGGGGGGTACTCGTGGGACCTGTGAGACCCGGGGGTATCGGGAACCCGGGAGATTTGGAAGGCCAGGAGAATTTGGCGGGACCCACTTGGACCTTTCCGGGGCCCTTTGGGACGCCTGAGAAACTTTGGGACCCGCTTGAGGCCACTCTGAACCCTCGGACCTCTGCTTCCCTCTCTCCACGCTGTCAAACCCATACACAGAAAAATGTATATATGTGAAATGCTTCAGTGAAACAATCAACCATTACAGTCTGCGGATTACTGGCGCAGAGGGCAAGGTTCGCGTCGAGGCTGGTCGAGGTGCGTCGAGATCAGTCGAAACATATTGAAGCGAATCTCGTTGGTCGCGACGAGCCGAAATTATTCGAGACAAGCCGAAATGAGCTGAGATGAGGGGACCCGGGGAACTCGGGTGACCCGGGGGATTTGGGTTACCCTCCGGGATTTGTCGGGCTCTTTTGGGACCCGAGACACCTCTGCCACCCCACTCCCACCCTAAAATGCTTGAGTGGAAATTTTTGTTATTACAGTCCACAAGATCACTAGCGCTGAGGGGGAGAGCCGCGTCGAGGCTGGTCGAGGTGCGTCGAGATCAGTCAGTCGAAACATGTTGAGGCGAGTCGAGTTGGTCGCGACGAGCCGAGACTGGTCAAAATGATTCGAGACAAGCCGAGATGAGCTGAGACGAGGGGTCTCAAAGGACCCGGAGAGCTCGGGAAGACACGGGGGACTTGGGTTACCCTTCGAGATTCGTCGGGCTCTATTGGAACCCAAGGGATCTCTGCCCCCCCACCCAATCCCCTTAAATAAAGAGTGCGTAATCAATAATCCGAGCAGTTTTTCTGCCCGTGACAAACCTGCCCCTACTTTCTTCACGCTTCACAATTTTGTGATGCATAGTGCTAGTAAATTTGTGCGTGAGTACCTGTTTGTGATTTTGTGAATGTTTTTTTTCTTCAGTCTGTGCTCGCTCGCGCGTGCATGGACCATATGTTGTTTCTGGGTTGACCTGGACAGCGTTGCTGTAAACCCTGTGACAACGTTACGCGTTGTGGTTGAAGTTCATCTAATCCGTGAAGTCATGGACCTTGTACCAATTTTGACGATACTATCTGTGCGCACTGGCGCGCGTGCATAATATTCTTGGAGTTTTGAGTGGTTGGAGGCGAGGATTTGTTTGTCTGAGTCTTTATCTTATCTGATTAACTAAACTGTACCTGTACTTAACTAGACCGCGTAGCTGTAAACATTGTGTTGCGTTGCTGTCTGAGCTGACTTTGTCCGTGTAGCCGTAAACCTTGTACTAGTTTCGACGATGCTACCTATACACACTAGCGTGCGTACATATTACTTTTGAAGTTCTAAATGATTGGAAGCAAAGGTCCGTTTCGTCTAGGCATTTTTATTTTGCGCACCAGCGTGCGTCTGACATTACTAAAATTTTAATAATTTTCTAACTTTAAAAGCGTTGTCTTTTTTTCTCGTACACTGAGGCGTGCAGGCCTACTGGAATCCATGATCATCGAGCCCTTCGGGGAGCCTATTATGTTTCGCGTTGAGGCTCTGGTGGAACTGAGGATCAAATCAAATCAAATCTCAATTTTCAAAATGAATCCCGTCCACCACTCCGAGCCGACTAATTCTCCAAAGTCAAACACCATCTCTTGAGAGCGAGAGCATTACTCGTCTGAAATAGGATACCCCATCCTGTGTTGACACGCCTTCCTGTGGCGTCCTCGTTAACCACCAAATTTGAATTCCCTCTTAGTGTAAATGTTTTTGCTGACCTAAACGTGCAAGGTATATTTCCTCAAATAGGAAACCCTCTCAATTTAATCTTATCTACTGTCTGCTTTACTTCTTCCTCTCTTCAGTTTACGGTTACGTTCCTCCACTTGGTGCACAAGAGCTGAACCCCCTGTAAGCCCGGGGTGTTGTTTGTACATAAAGTGACTCCAGTGCACTAGAAAGGCCTCGGTACTCTGAAATCTAATCTTGTACAGAAATTGTGTCCTACGGGGAAGTTTGCGATAGCACGCGTTGAGGTTCTGGTGGAGATAAGCCCCTAATCTTAATCTTGTACATAATATGTAACTCGAACCAACGGAAAAAAAATTCGTGTTCAGATCCCTATAAAACAATAAAAATTAATATTGAGACACTGGAAATATATATGTATATATATATAACGTGCAAGGTATATTTCCTCAAATAGGAAACCCTCTCAATTTAATCTTATCTACTGTCTGCTTTACTTCTTCCTCTCTTCAGTTTACGGTTACGTTCCTCCACTTGGTGCACAAGAGCTGAACCCCCTGTAAGCCCGGGGTGTTGTTTGTACATAAAGTGACTCCAGTGCACTAGAAAGGCCTCGGTACTCTGAAATCTAATCTTGTACAGAAATTGTGTCCTACGGGGAAGTTTGCGATAGCACGCGTTGAGGTTCTGGTGGAGATAAGCCCCTAATCTTAATCTTGTACATAATATGTAACTCGAACCAACGGAAAAAAAATTCGTGTTCAGATCCCTATAAAACAATAAAAATTAATATTGAGACACTGGAAATATATATGTATATATATATAACGTGCAAGGTATATTTCCTCAAATAGGAAACCCTCTCAATTTAATCTTATCTACTGTCTGCTTTACTTCTTCCTCTCTTCAGTTTACGGTTACGTT
>SDVV010008713.1:0-17073 GCA_016164225.1 Gammarus roeselii | reverse complement strand
TATGTATACATCATCATTAACATCATGCCACCAAGACGCTGTCACCAAATATGCCCTGGGATTCCTCTCTCCTGCACCAACACTGAGATGGAGCTACGCTGGAAGTTACCTGTTTTAGACGAGACCGATACCGGGTTTAAACGAGAATAATACCTGTTGCCATCTTGCGGGCATACAAGTACGAACATGATGGAACTGTCATGCCACCCTCTCCCCACCGTTCACGCTACCGCCTCAGTAACACATCAGTACCCGTCACGAAAGGTTCTGCGGTCAATCGTTCCCCTAAGGTGCGATAATTAACGCAACGTTTTACATATTTTATTGCTGTAGCAGTGTCATGATACGTGTTATTGTAGATGGATATATGCTATGTGAATATTTTTTGTAGTGTTTCCATGCTAGTAGGGAAATATTTACCCCATGCAATGTGCCAGTCATGGCGCCTCACAGTATTGGGGTATTCTCACATGGTCATACATGTTGGTTGCTAGCCATCTACCTCCCCCCAACTGGTCCGAACGGCAAACACGTTTCATCTGGTTTTTGCATATTAGGTTATGTTATCCTGTGATTTATACAGTGATCGTGTACCAGTGCTGCTTTGTTATGTTGGTATTACCATGTGTTATTCATAAGGTATCCCAGAATGCATCTATCTCATCCTCCTTCTCTTCAATTTTCAATAATTTTATATAAGAAAGGATTTAGGTATTTTATCCAGGAATGTCTGAACGATTGCATTGACGTCTGGGGTTATCGTTGTCTTATTCACCAATAAACTTTTTAGGAGATCAAGTACTTGAATACGACTTTGGTCATTGAGATGACTAACAAACCCACTCGAATCAAATATAAGTACTGAGTTGGTTTTAAGATAGTGAAGCAAACCTGTCGATAGTGTTTTGGCAACTGGCGGTAATGAGGCCGTATAGATTACTGCAACATCATTGTCATTATGTGGGTCCTTTTGTTTGATCGGATCCGGTGTGGACTCTGTAGTTATGCTAGTGCGATAGAGGCCGTTAGTAAAATTAACTAATTTTAGTGATATTTCAGGTGAAGTATTCAAATCTAGCATCTTGTCCCCACGCCTACTCAATCTTTGACTGTGATACGTACTGTTATGTTCTGCTATTTCTGGCCCTGTTGTGACAGATATGGGTGTAGCGCTACCTCCAATATGATTTGTTGTAAGCTTATCCATTTTGGACTTAGGAACTAGGTATTAAACTGATTCATCCATGGATTATTTTTGTCAAAGAACTGACTGCAGTTTGTACTAGTAAATTAAACAGAAACCCTCCACGCACGGTTGATAACGTTTTCCTTTTAGCCTCGGAAGATTTACTCCCGGACGATTTACTGCCTAATTGTTTTATTATAGAGTTGAATTTAATTATTCGTGACATGGTAAGTTTATCATTGATCCATTTTCCGCTCTCTTATTTATCAATATTTTCGCAGATGATTTTTACTTCTTTATCACTTAAATGTTTGACAAGTTGACTACTTTCGGATGTTTTAGTTGATTTATTTTATTATGAAACTTCAATTTACGTTTCTGAGTACGTTAATCACACATCAGGACAAGAGGTTTCCTTCATTAATCCACGTAGGCTTGCTGCCTGGATAATCCGTATATATCACTTAGATTTGCTGTCTGGATAATCCGTATATATCACGTAGATTTGCTTTCTTCCTCGTTTAATTCGAGTCTTCAATACCTTGATGGCATAAATATCAGGTTTGTCACACAGAACTAGTTCCTGCCTATAGGCAAAACCTTTGATGGGTTCATCAGGATCAAGTGGTGTTATTTCATAGGTCGGAGGGTAATGTTTTTGATTAACACGTGAAATACGAAACACTTCCTTCATGAACTTTGGTTCGTGTCCTCGCCTAGAAGTGTTTTGAGACAGGGATCACTGCACTGTAAGCGTACGTCGCTCCCACCTTTAGTTGTTTACTGGGCCCTTAAATTCTTTAACGTCGTATTTTATACATTTTGACCAGCAAAGCCTGAATTTGCATCGGATAGTTCAACAAATGAACGTCAAATGGGATCCGTCAAATTAATGATGAACGTGGTGTCATATTGTAAGTCGTTACAAGTGCTTGATAATCCTTTATATAGCGTTCAGTCTTTTTTGCATGCATATACTTTCCCAACTTGAGTTTTATAGTCCGTATAACGCGTTCTGCTGGGGATGCTTTGATTATCTTGTTGTTTGTGTAATAAATGGGTATGTTTTTGCTTGCTGAATATGCTTTAATATTTCTATTTGTAAATTCACTGCAATGATCTGAACGAATCCGAGTTAGTGGCCATACTAATTCACTGAATATTTTGTCAAATGCTGCAATCACATTTATATATGTAATAGCTTTCAATGGTTGTACACACAGATATTTGCTGTACATATCGATGACAATCAATAAATATCTCACGCCGTCATTTTTAGATGCATAATCTTTCATATAGGCAACATCTGCACAGAGAATCGATCCAGGACGCGCAGCTGTGAACATAAGTCTACTGAATTTTAAGGGAGCTTGTTTAAATTGTGTTAACGTTTCTGATGCCTTTAGAAATTTTTTCAACATCGCGTCTTGTTGAACACGGACATATATTCGTATAGCTTTGATTTTGAGCCTTCACGCTAGAGTACGACCCAACAGCCTCCGGATTGTAGTAGACACTCTCCATTTTATTCACTACTTATCTCAAATCGGGCATACATTATATTTTATAGAGGTAACACTTGTTCAAATTTATGTCCTGCAATTTGTGCTCTAATCAAGAGTTCCGAAGTACTTAATTGTGTGAAATCAACCAAGATGTGACCAAATGTATTTTGTTCCACATGTAGCTTATACAATGAGATAACATAATTGATTGATATCGTGCATGCGTAGGATAAGATTATGTGTGGTATTCGAAGATATTGTGCGATGGAATGGATTTGAGAGAAAGGGTGATTGGTTTAAAATAATATATCGCACTGATATTTGCATTTCTACTCCGACAAAACACAGATGCAATAATAGGTAGAGACGCTGATTCCCTCATGAAGTCATCGTACACAACAAGTACTTTACACGTATATTTCTTCGCTAATGGATCGAATGCAAGTGGCCCTGCATGAATTTTTAATTTTTCATGTTTCCTTACAGGAAAGTGTTCTGATCCTGAAACGGCGACCTCATCGAAACTATTAATATATTTACAAATTGTTTTTCCTACAAGGACGCTCTTCCCGCTGAATAAGAACCCGCTCACAAACAATCGTGCGGGGTTGGCGAAGAGGTTGATGTCCGCAAACCTATTAGTCTTCATTCTCCCCAACAGCTATAGGCAACTAACTACTTTTCAATGAACCACTGATTTATATATATTTTTTCTGACAACAAACTAACTTTTTTTCAATGAACCTTTAATTTATATATATATATTTTTTCTGAAAACAAACTAACTATTTTCCGAAGAACATATAATTTTTTTCTCTCTTTGCATATGTATAACATTAAGGACATGCTAAAGTCAAGGACCCGTTCTGCATCACCAGGTAATTTTGACATATCTAATGTTTGATCGATCATGCCAATATCTTTGACATTATCCAATATTGTTCCCGTATGTTTTTTTCCAGCAATTTATTTAACCTATTATCATTTCTCAACAGATCATGGTAACAACTCGATCGGAGATGAACCAGATCAATCCGGATCTTTATGGATGATAAGGTATGTTTACCGAAAAATGTCGATATACATTTTTGGACACTAATCATTTTTCCATGTAAGAGCACTGGTATATATTTTTCTCTAAATACATAATTTTTTTCACGTGCAGACCGACGCAGCACCCTCCACCGTATCAGGGCTATCCGCTGGCCTGTCATTGGCCAAACTATCAGGGTGATCCTAGGTACGGTAACTCAAACTAACAGCGTCATCTGCTGCCTGTAGCTCACTGGCCGCAACCTCGACAACCTTGGCAGAGACCACCATGGCAGAGACAAGCGTGGCACTACCCGCTACAGACTACAGAAACTGACTTCTACAAAGTCGGTCATGATGCATTGAAAAGGTTAGTGTATACAAAAAAATACAACGATTTTTTTATTTATGAATTGCTACATCTCCCTTATTATCTTCACCATAGGTTGTCTGATACGTTAGGGGCTTGTCTTCCATGAGTCGCTCATGTAATTGAATACGCTCCGGCATGATTCCCTCTAGACTGAGAAGGCCAACTATAAAGTCGGGACTTAGTACAATTCTAGACTTGTTCATTTTTGATTTAGTGTTTAAAAACACAAGTGATGTTTCTCCCAAGTCGCACTCCAGTTAAAAACAACAAAATGTTCAAGATAACGGTAAATGTTGGTAGAGTCGTTGACGAAAAATTGCCAACTTCAATGAATGCAAACCTCTGGAGAGTTCGGTTATAGGTCACTGCAAGAGTTCCTACTTTTATCAGCTCCATTTTTGGAGCTTGTTGATCAATCTTGAGGAGGAGGATGCTTACTCGACGAGAAGGTGATGATGTGTGTGTCCACCGTCACAGCGATATTGGGTTCATACGACCCACCGATGCAGACAAGCAAACAGATTACAACATGTATCGCATACTAATGTTTAAAAGGGCGTGTGCCGCAGCTCAGACATTATTTGTGCTTTTGATCTCTTCGACAAAACACTTTCCTCAAACATTTAAGTAACTTGTATATATATTTTTTTAAAGATATCTTTGCTATTTGTGCAATGTTTTAGGCGTCGGTTATATGTTAATCTACAATATAGTGTTTATATTCATGTAGGATGAATCAAAACGATATGGTAATGGCAGTTGCGCCATCGTTGGAGGATGCAGGGAGTGTCCCGTACCCTACCGCAAGCCTCGCAATGTCTGTAAGCCCTAGCGCAAGCGTCGCAATGTCCGGAAGTCCTAGCGTAAGCTCGCAATCCGATGGCACCTTCCTTCCGAAACAATGCGGAGTTCAGTTTACTGCTCCGGAGCTACCCAGAGTTCAGGCTACTGTTGGTATGGATCCATTCGTCAATCAGTCTAATGATGGTTCGGCGATGTCTCCTGTTAAGTTGTCTACTGATCCATTCGTCGCTCAGTCTACTGCTCCGGAAACACTCGGAGTTCAGTCTTATGCTCCGGAACAGATTGGTACTCAGCCTACGGATGTCTTGGTAGCGTCTAATGTTGGGCGTTCCATCGCTACTGATGATTTGGGTGAGGCTATATTTCACCCACCAACCTCTGAAGGTGTTTTGGACCACCACCTTGTCACATCGAATTCTACCCCAATCACTAAACACGTCAACATATCGGCTAATATAACATTGGGATGCAGGGGGATTATTGAAACATATCGAAACTAAATTAGGAACATTCCAAAAACTCCAATGCACCGTGAGGGTTTAAATGGGGAAACAATGAAGGAAACATTCACAGATAACAAGGACTGGGTGTTAAACACAAAAGTGATCCAGTTAACAAAAACCACTTTGCTATCTGAATTGATTGAGGATCTCGGGGTAGATTTACAAAATAAATTAGAAATGCAAGAGCATCAAGGTAGTGGCTGGAACATTAATACAGTAACCGCTGTTGAGCTTAAATTCTGCAAGACCGGGGCTAAAGGAATAAAACGAATGGGTTGTTACGTTCCTTGGCCCAAAAATTATCCAAGCCGGTACCATATTGTCAACATCAAGACAAAAAACAATTATTGTGTATTAACAAGCATGATTGCGCATTTCCATATACCTGAAAATACAAATCTCACAAGGAAAAGAAAACAATCATGTGATTCATATCTGCCTTTCGAAGATACATATTTTATTTGTCCAAAACGTACATTGAACCCACCTGTGGCTCTAGAAGATTTACCAAATATAGATAGGGACTGTGAAGTTAACATTAGACTGTATCAGCTAACAAAAGAGAAGGAGGGTTAGGGTTTGGTTAGTGTATACAGAGGCAGTTTGGAGGCCAGTGAGGAGTGCACAATCCACCTTGTGCGAATCTTAAATGCTAATCATGTCGTACTCATTCCATGTTTCTCTACATTTATGCGTACATTTATAAATCTGAGAATGAAAAGAAAAATCCCTTTACTGTCCGTTCTGCATGCAAGGCATGCACGAAAGCAAAACGACGGACACGTAAAATTTTGTTCGTCCACTACAGGCTTGCAAAACTTCAGTATGCCTGAAGAAGGGGAAATGTATCAATTCCCAGCCATACATGCAACAATGAAACCCCCTGTTGTATGTTTTTATGACTGCGAATCTGTGCTAGAACCAGCCCAGGAGGGCAAACATGTAGTCAACATACACAAGTTGTGCATGTACAGTTATACTCTTGTGGATAAAGACGAGAAAATTGTAAAGCACAAAGTAGTCGATTCGACTGCAGTTTCCCTTGAGGAGATGGAGACATACCTTGTTAAGAATATGTTGCTGAATTATAATGAATACATGTCAACATTACCATTGTTCCCATCCTCGTTCTCACCAAACAAGACGTTAAAAAAAATTGCGAAAGCAAAACATGTGAATTCTGCGGAGATGCTTTTGTAGAAAATGATAGAAAACGAGGACCTCATCATAATCATTTCGTCGAGGAGGTCTTCGGACCCAATAAAGAAGTAATAACAGGAAACTACTTGGCCGCATTATTCCTTAATTGAAACTTCAGAGTCAGTGAAAAGCTCAGGTTTATGCCATGTATTGCCCACAATGCATCGGCCTACGATATGAGGTATATCTTGCGTGAATTGGACGGCAAAAAATTCTCAAATATAAATGTTTTGCCGAAACAATCAGATAAAATGTTCAGCCTTTCTGTCTCCTTGAACGATGCCGCGAGCAAGTACGGTGTCAAGTTCATTGATTCGTTCTGGTTCCTCAACTCAAGTTTAGACAGTCTTGCCAAAAATCTTAGAGATAGTAGCCAAGACATGTCGCTCCTCAAATCACATCTCACAAGTCTAGTTTACAGTGACAAGGTTCTAGTCCTCGCCACTCGAAAAGGACATTTCTGCTACGAAGCCATCACATCGGATTCTGTGCTGGACCAAACAGACATCCCATCGCAACAAGCCTTCTACAGTCAACTTCAAGGCAAAGGAGTATCGGACTCTGATTTTGCTGATGTGATCGAAATGTGACATGCAGCAAACTGTATGACATTGCGTGACTACATGATCATATACCTGCTCATCGACACGCTGCTGCTGGCCGAAGTCTTCCAAAAGTTTAGGGAGACCATGACACGCGACTACACCCTGGATCCAGTCCATTTTGTGAGCGTCCCTGGCTTTGCAATGCTAGCCGCCCTCTACGAAGGAAAGATAAAACTGGCGCTGGTTAATGATTTCGATCTCCTGAACTTGATTGTCAAAAATACACGAGGCGGAATCGTGACGTTGGCGAAAGGTTTTACCAAGATAAACAAAATCCCAATGCAAAGACTATGACCCTACATTACCCGTGTCTTCAATATCAATGTGGGACTTTACCAGTCTTTATGGTGGATGCTTGAGCGAACCCCTCATCATGGGCGAAATCTCGAGCTCACACCGGAAGATATTCAAGCATTCGACTTGGTAAACACAGACTGTTTTGGCGAGTATACGTACATTGTCTGCGTTGATGCTCAAGTCAGCGATGAAGTTGCACGAAAAACAGATGAGCTACCTCTACTGCTACATCACAAAGAGGTCACCTTGGACAATGTTTCGCCCATCACAAAAAATATCTTGACTGGGTCGGATCATCTCAAGAACCGAAAACGAGCAGACCATGAGCTGGCTGCTAGTCATCTACTTCAAACTGACTACCTCGTGGCCCTGGAACTTCTTCAGGTACTCCTCAGGGAAGGACTGGAAGTCACCAAGGTTCATCGAATTTTTTACATAAAACAGGTGCCTGTCTTCAAGTCGTTCATCATGAAAAATATCCAGAAACGTCAGGAGTCTACGATCTTCTTCAAAAAGTCCCTGTACAAACTACTCTCAAATAGTATATACGGCAAGTTATTGTTCAACCCGCTCAACAGAAATCTAGAAGCAAAGGTCGTGTGCACTTCCAACGAGTTTCGAAAACACGCTGTCGATCCGCTCCTAAAAAGCTTCTACGTCATCGCTCCCGAAACAGTCATCATGATCCTCAAGCAAAAAAATATCCACATGGTTCATCCACTCCAAGTTGGATTCTACGTGTTTGCAAAAGCTAAAACAAAAGTCTACAGCTTCTTCTATGACACACTGAAGCCACGCTGCGGTGACGAGGTCTCGCTCATCTACTCTGACACAGACTCGTTGCTGATCCAGTTCAAAGGCGTGGCCGACATTGAGGCGGGAATGCGGCAAGCTCCCCTGGCTGGATACATGGACTTCTCCAACTATCCCATCCAAGAAAGGACAGCTGGGGCTACTGAAAAGCGAAACAGCTGATGACTTCCCGAGTGAAATCATCTGCTTACAATACATTGGAAGATTACATCTCCGAGCTAGAAATCAATATAAAAAAAAGTCTGTTAAGGAAACAAATCGATAGAGATGAAGGAAAATTGTTTGAATATGATGAGACCACGCGACGCATAAAGTTTCGTTGTCTTTATTCTACAAAACATGTCGGAACACAAATATACTGAAGCTACGGTGAATTGGTACTTTGTCGGAGATAGATCGGCTGATTTAATGGGCGGAGCGATGTGCAAATATAATGTTGGTGAAGGTGACGTAAGCGAAAAAATGTCCTTTATGAATGCTACATAAGCGTTTACTCCTATATAATTTCACGCAGTTTTATGGGCGACAAACAAGTCAATATTCATGATGTTATTTCTAATTTTAACTACTATACATTTACACGCGCCCATGTCATATATAAAAATTACTGCGTAGTCATATTGATTCCATTTTCATCGATTTACGAGATGGTGTTAGCGGTATCCTACCGTTCAAGGATGGTCGATCGAGCCTAGGCGTATTGCATTTTAAAAGAAGCTAGAGCCTTATAAATATAACGCTGGATATAAAAAGGTCATTTGGTATCTAGCAATCATGAGGGTGATATATGCATATCCGGCGTAGAAACAATACGAAGTCTTATCCGCGAAAAGTGACAAAATACGCTGTGGAAGTTTACATGATATTGACAGATTCACAAGTCCGATATCGTACCAGGGGGTATCGGTTTCTTCTCAATCATAGCCATTCCTGTATGACGCACATTGCCTTTTTTTTAAAACATTACTAATTACTACCTGCAGCTGCCGATATGGCTCGAAACATGGCACAAGATTACACGGAGCAGAAAGATATGCGGAAATCAACTACACTAAAGAATGTGGTAAAGGAAGCCATGGTTGGAGAGGTAAGATCACAGGAAAATTTACGAAAATTGCAAATCGAAGAAGAACCACGGAAGAAAGATGGAGTCGTGTCGTCCAATAGTTAATTACTATTAAATACCACTGTTCATGTACCAATAACGTTAGTTTCAGGTGTGGTTCTATAACGACAACATGCTTGGTGGATCATCTCTCAACATGACAGGGCTAGAAGCCCCTACGGAAAACTATGAAATACGAGTGATTGATATGTTCCCCTCCATCGACAAGAACTATTTAATTGAATCAAGTATCGAATCTAAATTTGAAAAACTATCTAGGTTCAAACAGTAGTCTGTATGATGGTAGAACTGCCGATTTCTTTATAGAATTTTATATTCCAGGATCGGATAATGAAATTGTTGACTTGAGCTCGTTAACTGCAGAAGTGAACATCCGTATTAGAAATGCAGATGGAAGCGCATTGGCCGCCGCTGCAAATGTTACACTCGTTGACGGATTCTTTCATCGTATGTTCCAAAGTCACTCTATTCCTAAATGGTGTTCAATGTTAAGGAAACAGTTATACAGGACTACTAAATAATCTCAACGCCTGTACATCCATGAAGAGCTCCGATCTAAATAATAAAGGGTTGAATATGACGTATGAATAATTGCAAACACCAATTCCAGATACCATCGTCGCGGCAAATTTTGCTAATTAAAACGCAAATGAGACTTTGATTCAAAAAAGTGTACGTCATGGTATACATATGATGGGACCACTAAACTTTTATGTTTCTGGTAGCAATAGTTATCTATTGGATAATGTTTGCATGAATATACGTTTGGAGCTGGCAAACCCTAGTAGCGTTCTTCTAACACATGACAATGAACAGTGCATCTATCTAGTTGATTCATGCATATTATGGTGTAAAAAGGTTGTAATATACCCTCAAGCACTGCTTGCTCTAAATAAAGCGCTCACAAAAAACAATGACATTTTTAAATACATGGTCGATCTACCTATTGTCAAAACAATCGTGTTCCCTACTGATCAAAACTCCATCTCCATTGATTCCCTCTTCAACTGGGTTGTTCCACATGAATTAGCCCTGTTTCTCATTGATCAAGCTGCACATATCAGAGCATATGATCGCAATCCAAATTACTTCCAGCATAATGATATCACAAACATTATCGGCGATGTAAACGGGAACTGCGTTACCAACATTAGATCTTCGTTTTCCAGAGAGTGCGCCCGAACATACCATCAAACCCTTTTGGCTCTAACGAGGCGCAACAGCGCTCATCTCATCAAAAGACAAAATTTCCCTGCAGGAAGAACTATATTTGTTATATATACAAGACCCACCGACTCTGAAGATGACATTAACCTAGAAAAACGAGCAAACATACGTATAACAGTGAATTGTGAAAATCCCCTCACTACGAATAAGATCTTGTTCCTGGTAGGTTATACACTCGGTGTCATCCAAATAAATTCGGCAAGGAGGGTATTTCCAACTATGTACAGTAATCGTGGATAATTATCAAATTGACCACATATCCATGAGCGATCGAAATATGAAACGCGCCTGTATAGGGTGTTTTGCTGAAAATAAAATGCCTATGCATGAAATGAATGGCTACATGATTGTTAACAGCAAAAACGATCCAAATAAAATGGGTCATTGGATCCTAATATTCAAGAACGATAACAAACACTACTTTTTCGATTCATTTGGGTTTAATGCGAAAGTACATGGAGGAAATATAGCTTTGTATTATAATATCAATGCAAAAATACAACTTGTACTATAGAAACCAATCCAAAGTGATCAATCCTTGGTCTGTGGAGCTTACTGCATCTACTTTGCCTTTTATCTATGTCAAAATATACAATTGAAAAAGATAATCGAGCGGTTCTTCAGCAGCGAACGTCGTAGAAATGATACCAAAGATGAAAAATTCATCATGAACGTGTCCGAAAATCAACATTCGTGCAAGAAGAATATGTGGGGAGTCCCAACCTCTAATACAGCATGTAAATTATTATGTAGGTAAATGTTATTATCAATAGAAAAATTCTATAAATTTATGTTGTCATTACCACCCTATACATTCAGAGGACACAGCATTGAAAATGCATGTATGCAACATGACATGCAACGAAGTTGCAATACAATATACCAAAGCATTGAAATGCTAATACCCTTATGTAAATATATAACCTATTTACCAACTATAAACATACATAAGCTATCCATCTGTCAGGCTGCTAAAACCAGATCATTCGCGCCGCCCCACCTTCGCCCGTTAGGCTCCGCCAACCTTCGCTGGTGAGTCAAATGTCGCAGCATTGCGCTTCCCTCCGCCAACATGGTCGCCCAAAGGTCGCCCGTCCGTACGCCCGCCGATAAAACTGAATCGATGACCGTCATGCAGACATATATACTACTATCAGCAGTGCTAGCGCGCGCTTCACAATGTCATCAACAGTGCTAGCTCGCGGTTCACCATGTCATGAACAGTGCCAGCTCGCGCTTCACAATGTCATCAACAGTGCCAGCTCGCGCTTCACAATGTCATCAATAGTGCTACAGCGTTCTTCACAATGTCATCAACAGTGCTAGCTCGCACTTAACCATGTCATCAACAGTGCCAGCGCGCGCTTCACATTGTCATCAACAGTGCCAGCTCGCGCTTCACCTTGTCATCAACAGTGCCAGCTCGCGCTTCACCTTGTCATCAACAGTACCAGCTCGCGCTTCACCATGTCATCAACAGCGCCAGCTCTCGCTTTACAATGTCATCAATTGTGCTAGCTTGCACTTCCCAGTGTCATCAACAGCACCTACTCGTGCTTCACTATGTCATCAACAGCGCCAGCTCGCACCTCACCATATAATCAGCAGCGCCAGATCGCGCTTCACCATGTCATGAACAGCGCCAGCTCGCACTTCACCTGTCCATCGCTAAATAAAGGTCGTCGTAATAACAAATTCTCACGTCGTATGACTGGAACAAAAATATAGCTTGATCGGTATTTTTTGTGTGACGGACGATGAAAATCTTATTTGAAAGCAAATATTTCATCAACACCACCTGGTCTCACAGTGGGTCTCGCCACACCATGTCATCAACAGCGCCAGGTCTCGCCTCCCTATGTTATCAATAACGCCCAGTCTCGCCTCACCATGCCATCAAACGACGATCCATGTCTCGCCACAGCCTGTGATCAGCATTTTAGGTATCGCCTAACCATCTCATCACCTGCACAAGTTCTCGCCCAACCATGTGATCTGAATTGTGACGTCTCTCTTTGCCATGTCATCGACGGCACCAGGTCTTGCCTCGCTATATCGTCAACAACGCCAGGTTCCATCCAACCATGTCACCTATAGCAATAAATCCGAAATCACCATATCGTCAAAAACGCCAGGTTCTTTTCAACCATGTCTCCTATAGCGATAAATCCGAAATCACCATATCGTCAACAACGCCAGGTTCCATTCAACCATGTCACCTATAGCGATAAATCTGAAATCACCATGTCTTCAACGGCGCCAGGTCCTTCCCCACCATACCTCACCATGCCATCATTAACTCCTGGTCCCACCCACCAGGCCATCAACAGAGTCAGGTCTCGCCTAATCATGAGAGCAACAGCAACTGCATGGTCTCTCCCCGTCATGTCATCAAGAGCTCCGTCGATGGTCAAGTATCACTTGTCTGACGCATGCTTATCGAACTGTCAAGCGTTAAATAGATGCAGACAATCTTCGAGCATAAATAGAGTTTATGAATTTTTGATAACTGGAAGAAAGGTTTGGATAAGAGGATATAGCCGTGGGATACGGAGGCAGGAGCGCTGACGTGTATGTTGTCAAAAAGAATTTAGCGAACATACATGCTTTCCCACGTCAACTGGATTATTCGCATTGCATTTAACTAAATAAAAAAATTGGGAGGTAAGCAAGAGCCAAAACTAACTGATACAAATTCACTAATTTTGATTATTCGACGAGTTTTCAAGGTGAGCGAACGATCGTAAACAGTACAAATTCGACAAATAATTTATTCATGTTAACAATTTCAAAAGAATATGGCCAAAAAAAATCGATGTTAAATTATTCTATCAAGCTCTGATAAATTTACAGGGATTACTGCCGATATTTACTAGAACTGGCGTATTTTGCTCGAAATAGATGAACGTCGTTTCTTTGAATCTGTTTCAATAGTCCAACGTCAACGCCCATATTTGATAGAACTATTTTTCAGAAATTGCGATGTTTATTTCGTCAGCGCTTGGCCTCGATTTCATGTCGTATAAACACTGTTTTTCTCATCCGTGTGCGAAGAACCTCGATTTCCTCCCTGATTAATATGGGAACATTTCCGTACAATATTGAGGCTTCTGGTTATTAGCTCTATATTACATTGCACACGAATGCCGCGTATTTCTCGGAATGGGAAGGCAACAGACATTTCTGGACAGCGACGACGCACCTAATATTGGATGGCAGAGGCAGCGAGAGGCTGGCTGAATGTTAATCTTGTTCAACAGGTCTGGAACAATCAGGAGATCGATGCTGGAACGTTCGCACCGTCGGTGGGAACAGAATATGTCCCCAAATGCATGCATGTATTTGAAATCGGAATAGAATTCTAGGGAACAATGGGTGGTATTACAGTGGAATTAAAAAAATTATATGTTCATTATTTTGGTAACCATTTTTTTTTCAAGTAAACAGATTTTGTGTTTCGTGCTGTGCATTGGGAAGACATTTTTGTCGATGTGGCAATGCGTAACACTGCCAAGCTGGCCATGTACTCATCCGCCAACAAATAGCTGATCGCACTCCTCCCACTGCCCGATGGGTTACTTCCGTGCCTTTTACCCACGCCGAATGCAAGTCGTCCCAACCCCCACGGTTGGTCACCGTCTTTTGAGAGTGATGAGGCCTTTACGGGCTCTAGTCGTGAGGCTAACGTCCATTTGAGTATGCCAGTTTAATTAATAAAAACTCACATACCCTTGATAAAGATGGTGAAAATCTTGAATAAAATGGCTTCACCGATATAACCGTAATTTGGTGTGCTTCGTTAAAAACGGCAAATTGCTCGGCAACGGGCTGAGTGGATGGAGTATCCGCCTTAAGTAGAAGCCTTCGGAACTGCACGTTTTGAGTTCAAGCCTCGGCAAGAACACCGCGGTCTTATAGCAGAAAGATGTGGTAACTACTCCTCAGTGACAGCCTAACCCCGTCACCCTCACACTTAGGAGGAAACAGCTTTACTGGGTGTCCGGGAAATAGGTTCTTTTTTCGATCCTCATAACAATCGAAATTAATTTTCGTATTATACATAACATAGCGAAAAAATCACAACATATGAGGGTCATTAACGTTGTGTTACTATGAATTTATTTGAAATTTAAATACAGCCTCAAAGTGTCCACCATCTTTCTTCAAAAAACGATACTCAGAGGCGTAGGCTGTCCGAAGCTTTGCGCACGCGCTCTTCCACCATCATTGCTGTTGTTTCGTCGACCATCCTCTTCAAATTATCCAAAGTATTGGTTTTTCCACAAGCAATCACATCATAAGTTTCACTCCGGAACCAGTAATCCGATAAACTAAGGCCAGGACTGTGCGCTGGCCATGCACAAATGATAGGCACGATTTCTAAACCCTCTTTGATGACATTTCATCAAAAGTTAAGCTAATACCATTTCTTTAAGGTGTCAACAATTTTGACTAAAGGAAGGGATGATACCAAGTGTGCTTTGTCCTCATTATGTCATGTTTGATCACAAATAAACGTTTCGAGATGCAGGATTCGAGTCCCACCCATGACCCCTAATTCCAATTATTGGGAAATTTTCCCTTGCTCGCTAAAATCATTTATCAAATAATAAGAGCCAAATGTGTTTGAAAAATTAAAAAGAACAGAATCGTCGATACAGCAAACAGAAATCAATATTGTCAGGGTTGTCTTCGTTACTGCCGGCATATACGAAACAACTTCTTTTACACTAATTCATACACATGCCTGACTCTGTTTAGTCACCAAACACACAGCAACATTGTAGAATAGCGCAATATTTTTTCCACCACAGTTTGGGTTCATGTGTTCAGGGTTTATAATTCATATGAAACACTGCGAGGTTATTTTCAATATTTTCTGGTCCCTCTCATGTCTTAACTGTTCTCCAATTTGTTTCTTAGGGATTACTAACTGTTGATAACTTGAGTCTTCATGAAAGATATGGTGCGCTCGATCGCAAATTGTTGGTAGCGCGATTGCACGGATTCGTTAGCTGGACTGCGAGATCCAAAAAGGGAGACCGCTGGATTACCCTTTGGAATCTCATCATAATAACGCTCAACTACTCTACGGTCGTTCAGCTGCCTAATTGATTTTTCAAGGAAAGGAATGTTTTTTTACTCAACATTCAAATCATAAAGAATGTGCGAATATAAGATTTTTTTCGGAGTCATCAAACATTTGAATTCACTCAACCTGGGCATAATATTGACGTTATAACTTCGGCCAGTTTGACTTTTGATTACTAACTGTGAAATATTTTCGAACCCAATCGACCGTCCCAGCACGGAGAGCATTAGACTTACAGCAATAATTGTTTCGGGCGCACAATTTATGTAAACCGGATTGGAAAGCGACATCATTTGGGCTCATGAAATTATTAAATCATAAATTGGGTTATATTGAGCTGTAAGCTTGCATCACTTGTTAATGTTAGTGAAAACATTGCAATATGTAGAACACGCATTCATTCGCATATGTTCGTGTACTCAATGGGGGTAATCGATACATTTTGTGCGAACTTAGAGTCATTACTGCGATTTTCGTATTTCCGTAGAGCGAGTAATTTACCGTCACGTAACGACAGAGATCTCGCACATCGTCACATTAAATACGCACGGCCCGGATGTGTGGCAGTAGCTCTCTTACTCGCACCCACACATAACCTGACAACCTTTGATACACAATGTATCAGCAGGATATAGCGCATATTCATCAGGTTCTTTTATTTGTATATCATTATGTAAAGATTTATGGTGGTGGAATAATACTATAAAGGCTGTATATGAGTCCTCCGAAGGCCCATTCAATTCCTAACATCCAATTGGATATCCAATGTATTTGGTGGAGGATATGATTTAGGAGTGAATACGATAGTGTATAGTCACCTAATCCGATTTGATGAAATTAGCATAATATTACACGCATTTCAGATTTATTGTTCTTGTTTATTAATTGCTCCCATGGAACTCTAAACTTATTCTCTGTATGAATGTATTATTTTATACGTAATCTAGTCCTTTTGTGCATATGTATGTATTGTGTTAACACACTGGTGTGGGTATAAATAAAATTAATTTGGTCGTATTTGTGTTGTGCCAGTGGCTCTCCGACTCAAATAGACCCACCCATACCGTCGCATTTTTTGCTTCCCAAAGAATTCGGCTGTGGAACTGAAATAAAAATTATTACCATTTGATATGCAGAAGATTCTAGTGTCAGATTGCAACACTTTATGCCATCAGGATCGAGTGCATATTTATTGTGCACTTTAAACTTGCTTCGATAGCTCTTCGTCGTGGCATGTTCCAGAGAGCTGCTCACGGTCTCACAGAGCCCAAATTGCTCGGTTACAATTTCTTATCTTGTCATTATATATA
>SDVV010008712.1:0-17073 GCA_016164225.1 Gammarus roeselii | reverse complement strand
ATCATAATTTCCCCGAAGGTCCCTTTCCTGCTTGAACCCGCGAGTGCTGAGTGGCAGTTCAATCGCTGTACCGTAATTAAGGTGCTCCAGAAACGATGTTACGTGTAGCGTGGCTCGCTCAAGAATATATGGTCAATACAAGGTTCTCAATAACGGGCCTATAGCAATTAAAGTGAGAGACCAGAGATGAAATATTTATAGCTACTTCCTTGAGGGGAAAATATTTAAAAATAAGTAACTAAAACATAATTGAACATGGACATGGTGGTTGTTTAGCTTCTTTCAAGACATTTTCATTGTACCTGAAAAGATTCTTAGATGTCGTTCGGCCATCTTACACAACAAAAATATGTGACTCAAGGATCCGTAGGTATTGTACTGTTTAGGGTCGACTACCAATACCTCTGTTTATCCTTTTTAGATGCACTAAAAGACTCTGTGAGCTAACAGAGATTTCATCAGCACGGTTATTGTGTTGTATCTCTCTAAGTGATAAACAGAAGGATTAGTAGTCGACCCTAAACAGTACAGTCCCCAAAAAGACTGAATCACAACTGTTTGTTGTGTTGGATGGCGGGGTGGTTAGCGTTCTGGACTAGTATTTGTCCAACGCGGGATCGAATTTTGATGACGACTAGACATTTTTCGATTATGGAATGAATGATTATTAACATTAGGAGAAATATAGCGTGTGCGATATTTCTTCCAATTATATTGCTGGTATGTTTTTCCCGGCTCACACTGAAGGAGACGTGGTACTTCTCATCTGTGTGTGTGATATTTCTGTTACTATGTGAATCTGCCATTTCACATTAAATATTTTCAATCACATAATAATAATACAATAAATAATTAAACAGCCTTATAACGGGCTAGTGACCGTCAACTTAATATATTATGGAGTATGTTAGCAGTGAGAGGCAGGTTCACAAACGAAGTGGTTCGCCTCAGAACGGGGATGGTGAAGAAGTTAGAGGACAGAGTTGATTCGCGTATTCTGAGATGGTTCGGGCACATGGTGAGGATGGATGAAGGGAGATTGGTGAAAAAGGTGTTGAAGTCAGAGGCGAGTGGACGCAGGCCTAGGGGGAGACCAAAGTTTGGGCGGATGGATGGTGTGAAACAGGCGTTAGGAAGGAGAGACGTGAGTATGTAGGTAGCGAGAGAGCGTGCACTGGATAGGCGTGAGTGGAGAATGATAGTGAACGGATGAGTTTTGAATCTGCCCTGATGTGCTTTCCCACCCTAGTCATATCATTGAGAGACGGGATGGTCGTGGGAAAGGGGGAGGGGGCGGTCATCATGACGCGATAGGTGTAAACCAGTCATGCTGTCGGGCCCTGCTGCTGACACTGACCTCGAACCGCACTCATGACCCGGATGGTGTGTTGTGGGGTCCCCGGCCGAAACATTTTGCGCAAAAGAGCTAACCTGTGCGAGTGTGAGGAGTGTATGAGAGTGTGAGGTGCGCCTTACCGTCGGCCACCCCCCTTGCTGGGGTATTTTGGCCTAGTGTCTGTATCTGTATCTGTATGTTAGCAGTTCTAACAGTTGTAGCAGTTGTACTGTAGACAGTACAACTGCAGCAGTCATGGCAGTCCTAATCCAAAAGTGGATTAGGACTGCTCGACTTCCAGACCGCACTAACGGTCAGATTTTCCCGGGGTCATAGGTTGAGCTATAGAGTGGGTTACTTACAATGGCAATTCAATATGTAATTATCTCCCTTTACAACTCACCCAATTGCCCAATTAAAATCCGTCGTTCAATGTGGACTGCGTAGTATCTAATGGGTCGCCAGACTTCAGGTTCAGGAGAGGCTGCGGATAGGCTTAAGATAACCTCATCCAGCAAAGAGGCTCCGGCCTACCCTTATCTAAATAGCGGACTGGAGATAGTCGGCCGAGCATCCACGCGACCAGCATACGAGGAAGCCGCGAGGGAGCCAGTAAGGGCGGGGGTGGGAGGGGTTCTGATGTGTTGCGGGCTAAGGGTGTTGGGCCTACATGTGGGGTGTGCTACGGTGTGCTTCAGTATTGGTGTGCTACGGTGTGCTTCAGTATTGGTCTGCTACGGTGTATGCATGCTGCTGTGATGATGTGTTTCTTTGTTCGTGTGATGAGTTGAAAGCTTCTGAGTAGAGTGCGCTGTGTGAGTGTGCTAAGGCGGTGGTGTGTTACCGGGTAAGTGTGATACTATAGTATGCTATTAAGCAAGTGCTACTGAGTGAGTGCGCCACTGTGTTAGTGTGCTACCGGGTAAATGTGCTGTTGTGTAACTGTACTATCTAGTATATTAGTCGGCTGCTGTATTAGTGTGGTACCATGTAAGCTTCTACAAGGCAGCACATTCGACCGGTAACAAAGTTGCACACATACACCTTTACGAAAGCGAGATTTTTTGAAACACCTTACTTTTTCGTCATCATTAATTGGAACACTCGAGTTTTATGGTGTTAGTGCGTCAGCGTGTAATCGCACTGCAGGGAAATTGTGATCTCGTGTTGAAATTTGGCAAAAATGTATTGTTTATAATTAAATGCCGCACTTGATGTCAAGCTGTGCTACTTGCTGAGGTGTCTTGTTGTATTGTTCGTCAAATGTGGTCACACTACGATTCCGCAGATTCTTGATGTCTGGGAGCGCACCTTGAACACCAGCTTAATTTAGTCATCTACTTGAACGAATGTAGGGGCAACTGGCCATTGGGAGGTTCGGTTCGTGGCATGAGTGTTTTATTACCCATTGACTGACTGTAGGTCAAACACTATTCAATTACTTCACTCATTGCATGTTCATGTTTCGAAAACAGATGTTAAATTTCCATGACGTTACCCTACGTGTGGATTAGGCTCCCATAAAATCCTTTCCGAACGAACAAGTGACCAATAAAAGTACTATTCGCTTGCTTAGTAAGTGTCGACGGACTCACCTTCTTTATTAAATCAACCATGAAATGAAAACATGCTATTATTTCACGTCCATTATCGGGATTAACTGGTCCACAATTTTTCCAGCGCTTCCGCAGCCATGACCTGCCGAATGCCTTTGTCTGCTGCTGCGGTGGTTTTGGTAAAATCAAAGGATCAGTCATGGCCTGCCGAGTGCCTCTGTCTGCTGCTGCGGTGGTTTTGGTAAAATCAAAGGATCAGTCATGGCCTGCCGAGTGCCTCTGTCTGCTGCTGCGGTGTTTTTTGGTAAAATCAGAGGAGCAGTCATGGCCTGCCGAGTGCCTCTGTCTGCTGCTGCGGTGTTTTTTTGGTAAAATCAGAGGAGCAGTCATGGCAAGCCGAGTGCCTCTGTCTGCTGCTGCGGTGATTTTGGTAAAATCAAAGGATCAGTCATGGCCTGCCGAGTGCCTCTGTCTGCTGCTGCGGTGGTTTTGGTAAAATCAAAGGATCAGTCATGGCCTGCCGAGTGCCTCTGTCTGCTGCTGCGGTGGTTTTGGTAAAATCAAAGGATCAGTCATGGCCTGCCGAGTGCCTCTGTCTGCTGCTGCGGTGTTTTTTGGTAAAATCAGAGGAGCAGTCATGGCCTGCCAAGTGCCTCTGTCTGCTGCTGCGGTGTTTTTTTGGTAAAATCAGAGGAGCAGTCATGGCAAGCCGAGTGCCTCTGTCTGCTGCTGCGGTGATTTTGGTAAAATCAGAGGTGCAGCCATGGCCTGTCGAGTGCCTCTGTCTGCTGCTGCGGTGTTCTCGATTAATTCTGAGCCGTAAGATTGCATAATTTTCAAAATACTAACGAGACATCGTCAGTCGCCATGCGGTTATGGCAACCATGAATGAGACCGTCCTGTGTGGATGCTAGACAATGTAGGCATTTGATGGTGTCAGGGCTCGCAGTTCACCTGCTATTTGATGCTAAAGCAGGGACGGAATCAAAAAAGTACAATAAGTCATGATTTTTGTTTAGACAACAACTAGAACCCTTCACTCTGGTTTGTCCTACAAATGACGTCAACTTGACTTTATTCAGGTGTAGCAGCTTCCGAAGAATATGGTATTAGTGATATGGTTGAGAAAACAATATTGGTTATTTGATTTACTGGACACCTTATGTATTACTATTGATGTTAGTAACATCCATGTTGCGTTGACCGGACAGCCAGATATTGACTGCCTGCCTGGCTCCTTTGACTATGGCTTGTTGTTTAAACACAAATGTCATACATCTTGGGTTTGCTTGTACCTTATTGATAAGAAATTTTCGGAAGCTTTTCATGGATATCCCAGATGCCCTTACGCCTTAATCATTGGCCTGTTTTCTACTGTGAACCCTCAAAATGTTTATCCTTCCAGTATATGTGCCCTCATCATGTGCATGTGTACCCTCATGTGTCAGTTCGGTACACGTGTACCCTCATCGTGTGAATGCTTGCATTTGTTACCCCATCATGTACCGGCTTGATGCTTGTGTACCCTCATCATGTGCACACCTGCTGCCAAAGTACCGTCATCATGTGCTTATTCGCTGCACGTGTCTGCTTTGCATATGTACTCTTATCATGTGCTCTTTGCTGTACGTGTACCCTTACAAAATAATTGGTGCTTCTTACCGTCCATGGTACACAATTCACATATATTTGATATTAATACTTGGATATCTTTTCCGAAGAGCTAGTCAAAGATGGCTAGTTGCTGCTACAAAGTTTGTGGCGCAAACTGATTTCTTCGTCAGAAAAACATTATATATTCCCGTATGAAATCTTCACCATTTTTCAAAGTGTTGGCGATGCATTTTGCTTCCCTTCCATCACCTATGCAATTGCGACGGCAGGCACAAATGCAACAAAGATTTAGAGGGCTTCCTTCAAGCTTCTTTCGGGGTGTTGTGCCTTGAATAAGCAGAAGCCCATTGGCAACTTCAGTTATAATCACTCTAGAAAAATATAGACGTTCTCTCAATTGGGTTCGGTTGATGGGAGCGACTGCATGCGCCGAGGTCAAATCTCGAATGACTCCCCTAGGGTAATTTCCCTTCTTTAATATATGTTCGATATTTGGGCCTCCCTTAAATCGGTAATTCAACCATGGAATGAGGGGGACTTAATTATGGGGGACGTAACGAGCAACAGTGAATTATATTTCTGGATACAGAAGCAGGACACTTGCAAAGGAAGGCTGCCGGTACGCTCGCGTCAAACTGTTAAGTGTCTTAATTCCTGAGCTGTATCATGAGCTGTCACCGAGGGCTGCTACCGAGCCTCAACTGTTGAGCTGTTAGTTGAGTTGTTACCTAGTCACAACGCGTGTGCTGTTACCGAGCATCGTCTTCTGAGCTGTTAGTTGAACTGTTACTGGCCTCAACTGTTGAGCTGTTAGTTGAGTTGCTACCAAGACTCAACGCGTGAGATGTTTGTTGAGTTGCTACCGAGCCTTAACTTCTGAGCTGTTAGTTGAACTGTTACTGGCCTCAACTCTTGAGCTGTTAGTTGAGCTGTTACCGGCCTCAACTGTTGAGCTGTTTGTTGAGTTGTTACCGAGCCTCAACTCTTGAGCTGTTAGTTGAGCTGTTACCGGCCTCAACTGTTGAGCTGTTTGTTGAGTTGTTACCGAGCCTCAACTCTTGAGCTGTCCATCGAGTTGTTACCGAACCTCAACTTTTGAGCTGTTAGTTGAGCTGTTACCGGCCACAAATCCTAAGCTGTTACCGAGCCTCGACCCCTGAGCTGTTACCTGAGCTGTTACCCGATCTGCTACTGATCCTCAACACTTGCTCTTCTACCAGAGCTGTTGCATTAACTCTTCCCGAGTTATAAATCCAAAGTTGTTACCTGAACAGCAGCGCTGCTGACGTAGAAGAGCTGTAATTCGCACACCTGTAACGCGTTGTTCTATTTTTTTCAAGCATTTATGGTTTTGCCAAACTGTGATGTGTTCACTCCAAGCCCAATGCAATGAACGAATACTAAGGGGAAAAAGAGTGACACCAAATGACTTGTGCCGAACCTACAGAAAAACTGAATATGAATCGCTGCGATAGTCCAGCAACTGGACGCATGATACTGATGGGCTCATCATTAGAAGAGATGGAGGGCAGCGTACGAGAAGAGCGAATAATTAGTGTCCTACTCCAAACAGTGTTTTCTTGTATCACCGGCACTCAGCACCTAACTGCATCATTGGCTACATTCTAGGATTTTCATGAAGTGAGTCATCATTTGCAAGCCTTAACAGGTACTTACTGCTCCATGACAGGGTTGACGTCTACTGCTGTCAGACGGTGACTGCTCTGTACCGGGTTGACGTCTGTGCGGTGAGACGGTGAGCAGAATGTTAATGATTGCTGAATGATTTACAAGTTAACACTTATGTAGGCATAATGAAAGGTTGGGATATCACAGAAATTTCCCATAATGCAGATAACATGAAACAGGTCTTCGTCAGCGTGAGATGCTCTAATAACAACATTTTATAATTAAATATACTGTATTTTAACTAATAAGTATAGGTAGAACAAAAATTCACCTTTGATCCCACCAATCAATGGATATTGTTGGAGGAGACACTCTATATTTTCAATTTTTCAATTGTAACGTCTGGGTCTCTAGGAAAATACCTTGCTTGACCCTTATTCGTTCCATGGAACAATCAAACCTCCATGAAACGGGCCCAAGCAATAAGCCATTAACCAATCACCGTCAGTCGGGAGGTCAGCCTGTAACTACTCCTATAGCGCTGGTTCAAACGGTGAGGTCAGCCTGTAACTACTCCTATGGCGCTGATTCAAACGGTGAGGTCAGCCTGTAACTACTCCTATGGCGCTGGTTCAAACGGTGAGGTCAGCCTGTAACTACTCCTATGACGCTGGTTCAAACGGTGAGGTCAGCCTGTAACTACTCCTATGGCGCTGGTTCAAACGGTGAGGTCAGCCTGGAACTACTCCTATGGCGCTGGTTCAAACGGTGAGGTCAGCCTGTAACTACTCCTATGACGCTGGTGCAAACGCTGAGGTCAGCCTGTAACTACTCCTATGACATAGATTGAAACGGTGGGGTCAGCTGTAAATACTCCTATGGCGCTGGTGCAAACGGTGAGGTCAGCCTGTAACTACTCCTATGGCGCTGGTTCAAACGGTGAGGTCAGCCTGTAACTACTCTTCTGGCGCTGGTCCATACGGTGAGAGGTCAGCCTATAACTACTCCTATGGCGCTGATTCAAACGGTGAGGTCAGCCTGTAACTACTCCTATGGCGCTGGTTCAAACGGTGAGGTCAGCCTGCAACTACTCCTATGACGCTGGTTCATACGGTGAGGTCAGCCTGTAACTACTTCTATGGCGCTGATTCAAACGGTGAGGTCAGCCTGTAACTACTCCTATGGCGCTGATGCAAACGCCATTAACAGAAGCAAAACTGATGAACGACTGTTTCTCAATTGAATGTTATGATTACGAAGAAAAGGCACCATATAAATGAATTTTTTACAATATTACAACTTAATTAAGCTAACGTATGCGTGCACAGAAAAACAATTTCTTCTTACATAGCGCGGGCTTCTGAGGAAAAAATGACGACACATCCTATCATAATGACCAGCGTGAGGATCCGTTCCAAAGGGCTTAGGGCTGAATATCTTTGTCACTGTGAGAGCAACTAATCTACGTTTCATCTCGGATATCACTGTAGGACCTCACTGAGGATATACCAAAGACACTATCTCCTTTGTGAGGATATACTGAGGACAGTATATCATCAGTGAGGATAAACTGTCTCCCGACATATTTTGCAGCGAGATTAAAAACAAACGAATGTCTAAAAGTCTCTACATTTTTTAATCTGATTTTGTCTCCACCATTTTTCCTTCTCGGTATTCAACTGATGAATTCAGTGCCATTTTGTGTTGTAAATAATAATTTTGGCCCCACCGAGATTATCACGAATCCCCAACTCCATACGACAATTGAAAAACCTAACAAAACCTAAATTATTACAAGACATAAACTCGAACGAAATTATATGTCCAGAGAATCTGCCGCTATGGCCATTTTCTATCATTTTGTTGTCAGCTTTCCTAGATTATTCTGCCAAGTTTTGTTGTAGCGTCGTCCTGTTCACTGCCTCTGCTGGTCAAGCGACCTCTAATTAACCTCTAGCTCCTCATCCCAGGCAATCTTGCTGTCACTCTCTCCCTGCAATCTGCCGCTCCCTGCCTTCCCTGCCGTGGCCTCTCTTATAGGCCGCCGGTCTCTCCCTGGCTTTTGTTTACAGAGTAGGCAGGGAGGCAAACAGGGCGGTGTCCCGCTAAACATTTGCTCCCTGCACGAGCCCAAGAAAGTGAGGCAAACGGGGCGGTGTCCCGCTAAGCATTTGTTCCCTGCATGAGCTCAAGAAAATGAGGCCAACGGGGCGGTGTCCCGCTAAGCATTTGCTCCCTGCATGAGCCCAAGAAAGGGAGGCCAACGGGGCGGTGTCCCGCTAAGCATTTGCTCCCTGCATGAGCTCAAGAAAGGGAGGTCAACGGGGCGGTGTCCCGCTAAGCATTTGCTCCCTGCATGAGCTCAAGAAAGGGAGGTCAACGGGGCGGTGTCCCGCTAAGCATTTACTCCCTGCATGAGCCCAAGAAAGTAAGGCAAACGGGGCGGTGTGTCCCTGAGCATTTGCTCCCTGCATGAGCCTAAGAAAGGGAGGCCAACGGGGCGGTGTGCCGCTAAGCATTTGCTCCATGCATGAGCCTAAGAAAGGGAGGCCAACGGGACGGTGTGCCGCTAAGCATTTGCTCCCTGCATGAGCCTAAGAAAGGAAGGCCAACGGGGCTGTGTCCCGCTAAACATTTGCTCCCTGCATGAGCCAAAGAAAGGGAAGCTAACAAGGCGGTGTGACGAAAAAACTTTTTCTTCCTGCCTAGGCTCAAGAAAGGACGCCAAACAAGGCGGCGTCCCGATTAACATTTGCTCCCTGCCTTTGCCCAAGCAAGAAAGGCAAACGGGTCGGTGTCCCGTTAAAAATTTGCACCATATCTAAGCCCATAAAAAGAAGGCAAACGGGGAGGTGTCTCAAAAAAACATTTGCTCCTTGTCTAGGCCAAAGATAGGGATCCAACAAGATCGGTGTCATGCTTAATAAACCATTGCTTTCCGCCTGGACCCAAGAAAGGGAGTCAAACAAGTCAGTGTTCCGAAAAAGCATTCGCGCTCTCCTTAGGCCCAAAGAAGGGAGGCAAACGGGGCGGGGTCACGAAAAAAACATATTTTCTCCCTGCCTATGCTCATACAAGAGAGGTAGAAGGGCGGTGGTGGGGTGTTGAACATTTGCTCTGGGCTTGGGCCCAAGAGGAATGCAAAATGGACGGTGTCCCAGTAAGCATTTGCTTAAAGGGAAGACCAAAGAAAGGAGGCAACAGGGATGGTGTCTCACTAAACATTATCTTTATGCTCAGGCTCAAGAAAGGGAGGCAAAACAAGGCGATATTCTGCTAGCTAAACATTTGCCTTCTAGGCACAAGGAAGGGAGGCACGATGGGCTGTTTCCCAGAAAACATTTGCTACCTGTCTTTGTCGAAAAAAGGGAGTCAAACACGGTGGACCGCAAAATATTTGTTCCGTGCTAGACGCAGGTAAGTGAAGTAAACAGGGCGGTGCCCCTCTAAACATAACCTCCTTGTCTAGGCGCAACTAAGCGAGGCAAACAGGGCGGTGTCACGTTAAACATTAGCTCGTTATCTAGGCGTAACTAAGCGAGGCAAACAGGGCGGTGTCACGTTAAACATTAGTTCGTTATTTAGGCGTTACTAAGCGAGGCAAACAGGGCGGTGTCACGATAAACATTAGCTCGTTATCTAGGCGTAACTAAGCAAGGCAAACAGGGCGGTGTCACGTTAAACATTAGCTCGTTATTTAGGCGTTACTAAGCGAGGCAAACAGGGCGGTGTCACGATAAACATTAGCACGTTATCTAGGCGTAACTAAGCGAGGCAAACAGAGCGGTGTCACGTTAAACATTAGCTCGTAATCTAGGCGTAACTAAGCGAGGCAAACAGGGCAAGGTCTTGATACAAATCTCCCCTGAGTATAGAAAAAACAAATATTGGTACCTTGTTTCCCGTTAAACATTTGGGCGCTGCATTCGGACAGCAGTCATAAAAGTAATGCCAGATTTGTCAGGGGCACTCTGAAGCCGACCTTCTAAGCACCGCGGTAAATGGCACGCGTTGAGCCATACGCAACCCAACTGAAAGTGCTATATCACCTGCAAGTCAGTCAACGGTTCAATTTTTCATCACACACGAGGGCTGAGCTCTATAACTTTCAACTAGCACGGGTTCTTCCACCGACCGGAATATTCTACTTCACAAATGCCACATTGTTAACTAGTAAGGAGGCATTCACATTTGAAAGACTAGGTGAACACGCAATCTGCCAGATCGCTGCTCGTATTTTTTTGATGAGGTTACATCGTAAACTAACAATGACTACACGGTCCTAACAGGGTTTGGGTAGGCAACGGTCAAACTGAGTTCCTCTGTGATCAATGTCTTTTTCTTGTTGCATTACCTTAAGGACATTTAAGACGATTCATTCAACTTGTTGTTATTGATTTAGATGAACCGCCGAGAACTGGCTGCCCGAAGAATCAGTGTCAAAGGTGCCGTTTAGCCACCAATCAACACGGTTGTATCACTCACCAATGAGCTGTGTGCCAGTGATGAATCGCTTCGTAAGACTGCATCACAAGAAGCATCACTCTACCGTAGAGAACCGGTCCGCTAGGAGTAGTAGGTTACCTACTTCTGCTAGGTATCGTCGTCACTCAGGAAAGGACAGTGAACAAAACAGACTATTATCGAACCCGATCGTCAACGAGTTCCATTTAAACACCAACCCACCCAAATGACTGCCTTTTGTGCTAACAGCTGTCTTTTAGAGAAGGATAATCATAAGGAGACCTGCAACATGAATGCTGTTGCGAGCAGGACAGCAAGAGTCAACCCCCTTTTTAAACCAATCCGTTTATTCGCCATCGCTGATCAGCTGACCATCGCTGTGGGCTTAGGGGTCACCGGTGGCACTCCTATTAATTCTGCCCGAACAGCTTCTCCTAACAGTCTTTCGGTGAACTAGTTTAAGTTATTGAGCTATGGTCTCCTGTTGCTAGGACAATGGGGAGTAAAGAGAGCTCACTGAACTTTTGTCTCCGCAGAATGTACTTATAACTGACGTCACTCTGCATTTATGACGTCACTCTGTGTTCATGACGTCACTCTACATTCATGATGTCACTCAGCATTCATGACGTCACTCTGCGTTCATGACGTCACTCTACATTCATGGTTTCACTCAGCATTCATGACGTCACTCTGCGTTCATGACGTCACTGTGTTCATGACGTCACTCTGCGTTCATGACGTCACTCTGAATTCATGACGTCACTCTGCGTTCATGAGGTCACTCTACATTCATGATGTCACTCAGCATTCATGACGTCACTCTGCATTCATGACGTCACTGTGTTCATGACGTCACTTTGCGTTCATGACATCACTCTGCATTCATGACGTCACTCTGCGTTCATGAGGTCACTCTGCATTCATGAGGTCATTCTGCATTCATGACGTCACTCTGCGTTCATGACGTCAATCTGCATGCATGACGTCACTCTGCATTCATGACGTCACTCTTCGCTCATGACGCCATTCTGCATCAGGAACATCACTTGGCATTAATGACGTTACTCAGCATTCATGACGTAACTCTACAGTTTAAACGTCACTCTCCATACATGACGTCACTCTGCTTTCATGAGATCATTGACACTACTCTGCATTCATGACGCCACTCCGCATTCATGACGTCACCCTACATTCATGACGTCACACTGTATCCATGATGCCACTCTGTATTCATGACGTCACTCTGCCTATACGACGTCACTCTTCATTCATGACACCAATCTGCATCAAGAACGTCACTCGGCAATAACGGTGTAACTCAGCATTCATGACGTAACTCTACAGTTAAAACGTCAATCTCCATACATGACGTCACTCTGCATTCATTAGGTCATTGACGCCCCTCTGCATTTATGACACCACTTGGCATTCATGACGTCACTATGCATTCATGGCGTCAATATGCATTCATGACGTCACTCTGCATTCATAACATCAATCTGCATCAAGAACGTCCCTCTGCATTAATTACATTCCCCAACATTTATGACGTAACTCTAAAGTTAATACATCACTCTCAATACATGACGTCACTCTGCATTCATGAGGCCATTCTACATTCTTGACGGCACTCTGCATTCATAACGTCCCTTTGCATTCATGACGTCAATCTAAATCGAGAACGTCACTCCGCATTAATGACGTTACACAGCAATCGTGCCGTAAGTACTGTAAAGACGTCACTCTCCATACATGAAGTCATTCAGCATTCATGCCGTCACTTCGACTTATTGACGTCACTAAGCATTCATGAAGTAACTCTGCACTTCTGACATCACTTTACAATGATGACGTCACTGCATTCATGACGTCACTCTTCGTGTATGACGTCAATCTGTATTCATGAAATCGCTCAGCATTAATGAAGTCACCAAGAGCCCCAAAAATAAAATCGAACTGTCAAGGACGAGTTACTCACACCAAATTTGATACTTTGCCTGAGGTTCTCTGTTACATTAGTATCGCTTCAGCTCACCCGAGTCAGTTCCTACGTCATCAAGATCAGGGACGTGTGTGCCCTTCAAATAGTGACGTTGGTGCGGGTTACCCTAATGTCTATTATTCTTCATTGGTTGTGCCATAGTTCTAGCAACTGATAAGATGAACTATCTTCAATTTCTGTTCTCAGGTAGTTACCGTAGTTTGTAATTGTTGATAAGGGTGGATCCATCATTCGTACGGCTAAAGGTAGTTGCACAAATCAAGTTTGTCATCTTCGGATTCATAAGAATCTTCCTATGCTAATAATTATCTGCGGCCTAATAAAAAAAAAAGTTTTTCATCGAAGTCCTCGTCACTATCAAAACAATGGCGATCGGCATTCAAGTGTCGATGTGATACTTCACCGCTTGACAATTTCAACGTCGAGTGCAGGCACGCCACGGCTTGAGATACTTCACCGCTTGACAATTTAAACGCCGAGTGCAGGCACGTCACGGTTTGGGATACTTCACCGCTTGACAATTTCAACGCCGAGTGCAGGCACGCCACGGTTTGGGATACTTCACCGCTTGACAATTTCAACGCCGAGTGCAGGCACGCCACGGTTTGGGATACTTCACCGCTTGACACTTTCAACGCCGAGTGCAGGCACGCCACGGTTTGGGATACTTCACCGCTTCACAATTTCAACGCCGAGTGCAGGCACGCCACGGTTTGGGATACTTCACCGCTTCACAATTTCAACGCCGAGTGCAGGCACGCCACGGTTTGGGATACTTCACCGCTTCACAATTTCAACGCCGAGTGCAGGCACGCCACGGTTTGGGATACTTCACCGCTTCACAATTTCAACGCCGAGTGCAGGCACGCCACGGTTTGAAACACATTAAACTATTGAAACATTTACAGCATGAGCGACATTTATTGTCCAGGATTTAACAGTTTTCGCGGTGTGATCAACTTGCCCACGTGCCTGGGGATTACCGGGAACAACCTTTCCTCATGCTGACCTTAACTCACCCACCCGAGCACCCGCGCGGTACTTCCTAAGGGTCTCCCTACTCCCAAAAGTAGCTGTAATTCTGTTTTGAAAACCCATATTCTAGAAAATCATTTCCCAACTTCAAATGTGACGGTTGCACTGCAATTCAATGTTCCTTAATTAATGCAAGTACCGACTGCAATTCCACTCTCCCAAATGCCGGGAACGGCTTTAATTCAACACTTCTAAATGATAATGACGGCCGAAATTCAATCTTTCCAGATTCTGTTAGTAACGGCGACAAGTAATTGCGCCCAAGTTCCTGTAGAGGCAGCAAATCAAAGTTTTCAGATGCCATTAGATGTTGCAATTCAATTTTTTAGTTTGCCAGTAGCGACTGCAGTCAACTATACTCAAATCCCAGTAACAGCTGCTGTTCAACGCTGCAGTTCAATGCTACCAAATGCCAGTAGCGGGTGTGATTCGGTTCTCTCAATACCAGTGGCGTCTGCAAATAAATGCTGCTAAATGCCGGTTGTGGCATTTAGCGTCCAAATTCCAGTTGCGGCTGTAGTCGGTTCTAATGATTGCCAGTAGCGGCTGCAATTTAATTCCTCCAAATGCCGGTAGCGGCTGCTGCGGCTGTAGTCGCTTCTCCCAAATACCAGCAGCCGATGCCATGCCATGCTGGCAAATTCCAGATAGCCTTTAATTCAACGCTCTCAAATGCCAGTTGGGGCTGTAATTCAACGCTCCCTGCTGCTGGGCTGAAGTCGGTCGCTTAGAAAACCCAGTGGAGGCTGCAATCGGTTTCTCAGATAATCCAGTAACGGCCTATCGGTGGCTGTGCTGCCTGCATGCCAAGCAGAGCCAGTAGCGGTCTATCGGTGGCTGTGCTGCCTGCATGCCAAGCAGAGGCAGTAGCGGCCTATCGGTGGCTGTGCTGCCTGCATGCCAAGCAGAGCCAGTAGCGGCATATCGGTGGCTGTGCTGCCTGCATGCCAAGCAGAGCCAGTAGCGGCCTATCGGTGGCTGTGCTGCCTGCATGCCAAGCAGAGCCAGTAACGGCCTATCGGTGGCTGTGCTGCCTGCATGCCAAGCAGAGCCCGTAGCGGTCTATCGGTGGCTGTGCTGCCTGCATGCCAAGCAGAGCCAGTAGCGGCCTATCGGTGGCTGTGCTGCCTGCATGCCAAGCAGAGCCATTAGCGGTCTATCGGTGGCTGTGCTGCCTGCATGCCAAGCAGAGCCAGTAGCGGCCTATCGGTGGCTGTGCTGCCTGCATGCCAAGCCGAGCCAGTAGCGGCCTATCGGTGGCTGTGCTGCATGCATGCCAAGCAGAGCCAGTAGCGGTCTATCGGTGGCTGTGCTGATCGCATGCCAAGCAGAGCCAGTAGCGGCCTATCGGTGGCTGTGCTGCCTGCATGCCAAGCAGAGATGGTACATTATTTTACCGCCCTAGGAATATTGATTGTGGATTGGATCATTGAGGCTTGGAGAAAGTGTTTTGTTTGTATTGTTCTGGCACTTACGAGTGGATCAGTGAGGCTTGGAGAAAGGGTTATGCTCGTGTTGTTTTGGCACTTACGAGTGGATCAGTGAGGCTTGGAGAAAGGGTTATGCTCGTGTTGTTCTGGCACTTACGATTGGATCAGTGAGGCTTGGAGAAAGGGTTATGCTCGTGTTATTCTGGAACATACGATTGGATCATTGAGGCTTTGAGAAAGAGTTATACTTGTGTTGTTCTGGCACGTACGATTGGACCAGTGTGGCTCAGAGAAAGGGTTATGCTCGTGTTGTTCTGGCACTTACGATTAGATCAATGAGGCTTGGAGAAAGGGTTATGCGTGTGTTGTTCTGGCACATACGATTGGATCATTGAGGCTTGGAGAAAGGTTATGCTTGTGTTGTTCTGGCACATACGATTGGATCATTGAGGCTTGGATAAAGTGTTATGTTTGTGTTGTTCTGGCACTTACGAGTGGATCAGTGAGGCTTGGAGAAAGGGTTATGCTCGTGTTGTTCTGTCACTTACGATTGGATCAGTGAGGCTTGGAGAAAGGGTTATGCTTGTGTTGTTCTGGCACATACGATTGGATCAGTGAGGTTTAAAGAGAAAGGTTATGCTCGAGTGGTTTTGTCACATACGATTGTAATTAAAAAATCCCAGCAGGCGAGTTAATGAGTAAATCCGATGTTTTATCTTCCATTACTTATAGATTTGTTTCTTAAAGGGCACCAAAAAGTATTGAAATCGATCCAACGAGCAGATTCCCTTCAAACAAATGAGGTACTTAGTGGGCACCGGAAAGTAGTGAAGCCGATCAAACGTGAAGAAATCCGTCAAGCGAATGCGGTACAGAAGAAATAAACATTTATTGACGATTGATGATAGACATAACGACATCTGTAATTTCTCGTTATACATTTAAACTCAACGAGTTTTTTCAAAATTCATATAGGAGCTCTTTTACGATACAAATGTAGTAGAAAAATCTTTCTAAGATATTAAATTAGAATTGAATCTTCTTATTTATTTGTAATCGATTACTCTGTAACGAACTTTGTTTTGCCACTACATAATTCCAACTACGGAAATATCAAAGGATTTTAAAATGTACTGACAATAGAACATCGATCCTTTTTAATTGGGGATGCCCCCGCTGACCGAACTGAAAATTGCAAATGTTGTTCCTGAGCTGTAATGCTCGTGGGTCATTGGTTGTCTCCTACCGACGAGCTGTAATGCTCGTGGGCCATTGGTTGTCTCCTACCGATGAGCTGTTATGCTCGTGGGACATTGGTTGTCTCCTACCGACGAGCTGTAATGCTAGTGGGCCATTGGTTGTCTCCTACCGACGAGCTGCAATGATCGTGGGACATTGGTTGTCTCCTACCGACGAGCTGTAATGCTAGTGGGACATTGGTTGTCTCCTACCGACGAGCTGTAATGCTAGTGGGCCATTGGTTGTCTCCACCGACGAGCTGTAATAATCGTGGGACATTGGTTGTCTCCTACCGACGAGCTGTAAAGCTCGTGGGCCATTGGTTGTCTCCTACCGACGAGCTGTAATGATCGTGGGACATTGGTTGTCTCCTACCGACGAGCTGTAATGCTCGTGGGACATTGTTTGTCTCCTACCGACGAGCTGTAATGATCGTGGGCCATTGGTTGTCTCCTACCGACGAACTGTAATGCTCGTGGGACATTGTTTGTCTCCTACCGACGAGCTGTAATGATCGTGGGCCATTGGTTGTCTCCTACCGACGAACTGTAATGCTCGTGGGACATTGGTTGTCTCCTACCGACGAGCTGTAATGCTCGTGGGACATTGGTTGTCTCCTACCGACGAGTTGTAATGCTCGTGGGCCATTGGTTGTCTCCTACCGACGAGCTGTAATGCTCGTGGGACATTGGTTGTCTCCTACCAACGAGCTGTAATGCTCGTGGGCCATTGGTTGTCTCCTACCGACGAGCTGTAATGCTC
>SDVV010008711.1:0-17073 GCA_016164225.1 Gammarus roeselii | reverse complement strand
TATATGTAGCCAGCACAGCGGACGGACGAATGGCTCGCGTGGTGGTGGATGGTGCTTTCGGCGGCCCCTCAGCTCTCGAATGTATTTGGGGAGGTTTTGTGCTTTGAACATTTAATTTACATGAATAATTTATGTTTATTTCATTTATATATGTTTCTTTTTCTTTTAGATGGCTGTATGTATGCTTGGGCACTTGAAGTTTTTTCATTATATTTATACAAGTTGTTACTAGGAATAGGCCTAAACCTTATTATTTATGGGAGGTGTGGGTGTAGGGATCCCTAAGCAAAAGTTCAGTGCACTTTTGGAAATATTTGTCTGGCTAAGTTAACTCTTATGTATTTTATCATGTAATCAGTACTTCCAAGGTGTGATGACATTTTTCTGTTTTTTAAACGGTAATGCTCTTTCGCAGTTAGATGTAATCGGGAAAGTAATTATTTACTCGGACAGTCGTTGGAAGCAACTGTACACACCGACGGACTCCCTGATCTTATTAGCAATCCTATCAGATGAGACTCTCTTCGGCTCCATGGCTGCCGCAGGTTTGGAAGTGACCCCTAGGGTCGCAGCCCCGGTTTACTGGTAGGAATATGCCTATTTATACCTCTTTTTTTAGAGGGGTGGGTGTAGGGGGCCCCTATGCAAATGTTCAGTACGCCTCTGGAATTTTCGTCCGGTGAGCCTGCTCTTAGCTGTTCTTTGTCTTATCAGTATCTTTCCATGGCCGATTTGCTATTATATCTATGGTCTGAGGTCTGTATCATTAAATATTTATAACTGGATTATAATTCTATATATTTTTCTGTTGTAGATTATGTTCGTATTCTAATCTAACTAGCGTTTAATTGACTCATTCGGTGGCTGGTTGGTGGGTCCTAACGGATGAATTGTGATATGTTTTTTTTTTCGTTTATCATCACATGTATCGTACATATTGTATGTTGGAATAGTATAGTTGGTGTGTTTTATAGCTCGATTTGAAGCATTAGTGCGCGTTCGGCCCTGCTTCGTACCAGCCTGATGGTTGGATTTGGGCTGCGTTGTGTGTTCTTCCTCTGTTCATTTCATACGTGTATTTTATCTTTAGGAATAGTATGGTATAATACTTTGCCAGTTAGCGGGTTGATGTTTGTATTTTAGGTTGATGCAGCAGCTTTGTTACAAGAATCTGTCTACTCCATAACGCACTATTTAGTTTTGAACCTGATATACAGGAGACAATGTATCTGCATGTTCCAAATGGACTGTTATCAAGCGTATGTAGTATGTTCGAGTAGTATTATCTCGATTTTTTGCAAAGCGAGTGTATGTCGGATGCCGCTCTCAGCGAGAGTACCTGGAGCTAACTTAAACGATATGGATTTATTCCAAGTTATTATATTGTGTTATGTTTAAACAAATGATCGGTTGACATATGTTGGATTTGTATTTTTTTTTTAATTTTAAATTGTTAGCTGAAACAGTGATGGGAATTTTAGGTTATTTTAGGTTTGCATCTAACATGTAGAACATTATTTCAGGCACAATTCGTAGGTTATTTCATCATTTTATATATTTGACGTTCTGTTACAATTGAGCCGTAGTTACTTTAGTTGAAGAAGCTTTGATTTTTTCCCTGCTTTGCTATGCTATTGAGAATTTTTTTTATCAGATTTGTATATACTATAGCGTGTTCGTGTAGCAGTTCTCCACATCATTTACTATACGTTTCAGTTATGTAAATCAGTCTCATGTCTTGGAAACTTATTCACTTTAGTTGTGTGGTATGAGTAGAGTATATGTCTGCAACACGGCCCTGTGAAGGAATTAGATAGGGATAAAAGAGCCGGGCGGGGTAGGGCGCGATGCATGCACCTTGACTCACCGAGTCAGCTAACGGACGAGGGGAAGGTGGGGGGAGACCGGAAAGGCGGACGGAAGGGGAAAAGGCGGGATGGAAGCAGGCTTGCGGCCTTGATTGGCAGTTTTTATAATTAAAACATTTTAATTTTTAGTATATTTTGATACATATTGTATTATTATATATGTTTTTCTTCTTTAGATGGTTATAGTGGCGTATAATTGGTCACTAACTGTTGCTCGTTATATATATATTTATGCGGTTCTGGTAGGATTAGAGTTATAGCAAGTTTTCTGGAGAGGGGGGGGGGATTGATGCGGTAGAGAACCCCCGTAGGTAGAAAGTTGGATGCGCTCCTGGAAGATTATGTGAGTTTGCTCTTACCTGTTCCTTGTCTTATAAATTTGTTTCCGTGGGACGTTTGCTACGTTGTGAGCGTACACATCGTTATATATTTATGTATGGATTATAATTCTACATTTTTTATGTGGACATATACGTGTGTTTTCTTATCTAGTTGTGGTATAATTGACTCAATCGATGCTTGATTGGTGGGTTCGTAGCAGTGGGGGGCTTGGGATATTTTTGTATGTTATGTTCATTTATCACTATATATTCTTTTATAGGATTAGTGTGGTAGGTATGTCTTATAACTCAATTTGCAGCCTCAGTGTGCGAACGGCCCTGCTTGTACCAGCATGAAGGCAGAATTGCAGGCAAGGTTCTGTGTTTCCCATCTATTTATTTCATATGTATATATTATCTATAGGAATAGTATGAATTATTAGTATGATTATTGGCGAGATGAAGTATGTATTGTGGGATGATGCAGCACCTACGGTCGAGAATCTATCTACCCCAAATTGCATTATCCAGTTTTGAAACATTTATACCAGTATTCCATTGATGCGTTTTTCCAATAGCGAAAATACCTGAACGATATGGATTTACTGTAAGTTAAAATATTATGTTATATATACCTAGTAATGATTGATTGATTTATGTTGAATTTGCGC
Source organism: Gammarus roeselii (assembly GCA_016164225.1). NCBI lineage: Eukaryota > Metazoa > Arthropoda > Malacostraca > Amphipoda > Gammaridae > Gammarus > Gammarus roeselii. Next base: position 14,214 of record SDVV010008711.1, on the reverse strand, counting down.
AGTTTTTTTGGAATTTCGATCAGTTAACTCATACAGTTCAAGGCATTTTAGGGTATTTTAGGCTTGAAGCATCCATGTAGCAAGCTATTTCAGGCATAATTTCTAGGTTGTTGCATTATTGTGGTATTTTTATACGTATATATGACATCTGTTATGATTTAGCCGTAGTTACTTTAGTTAAAGAGGTGTTAATTTATCCCTGTTCTGGACGGAAGTTGTGGCTAATTTCATTAGATTTTGTATGTACTATACCGTATTTACTATAGGTTTCAGTTACGTCACCTGCATGTCTTGGTATCTTATTCACATTTCTTGTTTGTTTGGTTATATGATAGTTCATTCTCATTCATCACGTTTTTAAAGTATTTTTGGGTATGGTAGAGAATTAATCTTCTCGCTTTGTTTCATCTCGTGAGATTCAGTATAGTTCTTTCAGTTTTGTAGGTTCTCTGTTGAATTTCCATCTTCAATGCAATTTCTTGGTTATTTATACAATATCAGAATATATTACGTATGTATCTACATTATAGAACATCATTTCAGGTCTAATTTAGTTACATATTGTTAATTTTCAGTGTTCTATATATCTTCTTGCATCCTGATACAATATTTGACGTAGTTATTATAGATATAGAACAGACGATTTGTTACAAACTTGGTCTTGCTGTTAGGGTATTGTATATTTATTGTACGACTATTCTTCAATATTTAGGACGAGTTAGAGAGCCCCCTAGGCAAAAAGATCATTCTGTTTATGCTTGTTTGTGTAAACGGACCGATTTATTAGGATGGATACCATAATGTAGTACAAATCTAAGTGAATTATAGCAGAGTAGAGAACTTTATTTAGCTATTTATATATTTATTGATGATGTTATGTTTTTTTTCCACGAGAATCATAGGAATGTATGTTTGAGAGGTGTAAGTCCGTACTGCATCTTTGTGGAATTTTCGTCATCGATCCCTAGCAAATGTGTAGTTCAACGTTTAGATGATAATTTACTGGATCGATGGGTCCTAGTGTAGAGGTGATTTACACTCTTTGGTTGCCATTTTGGAGTTCATCTATGTTCAACGTGAATTATGTACGTTCTTGTAGACGTCGATCTTGAGTTTCATGGTTTGTTAGTGAGGTTATGCGACAAGCTACTCATCGTTGTAGTGTTTCACTCAAGTCATCAGTAAACAGAACCCCAGCTTTTCAAGGCCACACAGTCTTTAAGACTCATTCTTGAGCACTGTACATGTGTCTAGATTTCAATTATGTCCAGGATAGGTCTTTGTTCGAGGCTGTTCAGAGACGATGGGTTAACAGATGCGAGGTACGTCTGTGGCATCGTCGATCATGACTGTGTGTTACCTCTAAATTTGTTATATATCAGTGGTGGATTGCTGAGAAGTGACCTAGTAAAGCATTATAAAGTTCATTTCTATGACTCAGTTGGCTTGGATTTGTACTCCCAGAGGCATAGCATCAGTTAGGTCTAGGAATTTATTATATATTTGAATGGTATGATTGTATAAAATAACATTTTTCGCATTAACTCAGCGTAAAATGTCAGTTATTTTCGGTATGGCTATGTTAGTATACGATCTTAGTCATGAACCAGATCACGTCGGTTATTGGAGTAGGGTTTATCATCTGGGTACGGTAGGATACACCGTATATAATAGTTAATCGTTGTTGCTTAGGGAGGAGTAGGAAATCTTATCTAGCTATTCTTTTTTAGATGTTGGTATACATTTTGATTTGATATCATAGGAATATATCTGTATTCGATATAAACTTGCCTATTTTCATGGGATGTTGGATATAAAATACGCTTATTTGGATGTAATGCTTCAAAAATTTGGTGTGTTTCCCCTCACGACATTGCATTTGGGTCCGGTTTCATATTACCTTGGAGAACTATTCTACCGGATTTGTGTTGAGTGTTAGCGTTGAAATTCTTCAATAATTGAATGTACATCTCAATTATGTTATCCAATCGCAGGTCTTTGCTAGATGCTTATTCCCGCAAGTCTTACTTCTATAAATGTTTGTATTTCGTTTGCAGTTCAGACACTTAGGAGTTTCCGATTAATTCAGGCTTTCGTTATGAGACTACGTTCCCATTCAGAATATGACTTTTTCGACCATTCACCAGATCCACTTCGACATTTTTCACTGAAGGTCTGTAATGATGGCCATAATCCTAACTCATTCTAACCTAAAATTACCAAGTATTGCATATTATTCCTAGTTTCATACTTATGTTAGGTATTTTTCTCCATTGATTTAACCTTCATCCTTATCAAATCTAACCACTTGGCCCTGAAATTTTGCCAATCCTTAGCAGATTGTTTGCCTACATTTAAATATATATTTTTTCACTTCGCTTGTTACAAGTCCAGTAATATCGACCAGTCCCGAGTAATGTTAGGTCATCGCTCGTTTGTGGACTTTCGTGTTCAAAACGTTTATGTAAGCTTACCCCATACGACAGTGAGTGTTACGAATGTTAAAGCGTTAGCAAGATTTATGTACGGTTTTATTGTTGGAATATGATTGTTTTTGTAGTGTTGGACGTTTTGCTTCTACCATTTTCGTCTATTATATCAAATATTGAATAAATCCACTTTACCAATTTTTTCATACAGATCTGCATTGTAAGGTCCGCAATCCACAAGATCTAGGATATAAACCATGTCCAAGGTACATAATTAGCGAAATATATATCAATGTACGATAACATAGATCAAATATCGATGAATGCAAAAAGGGTTACCATACAATGACGAATACATTATTACCTAGGCAACTTAACCTATTCTATCCAATAGTTATGTATTTTTAATCAAGTTTGATGGTTATGTATGATATTGCTATGTATGAATCTCTCCACTAGGGCTGTATATTTTCCATTTCAAAAGCAGTTCAATACATTTTCTCCAATTTAATCCAGCAAAAAACCTTCTGCAGATGTTTGGATTCCAGAATTTATCGATAGCTCTGTTACATGTTCGGATGAGACTCAGCAGGTAAGATCCAAGCGAACTAATGCACTTCAATTTGTGACATTTTTTATGTGGGTCAGTTGTACGCGATGTTAGATTCAAAGATCTAGTCATTCTAACCAACTTATCCAATAATTATATATTTTCATTCAAATTTGATGGATATGTATGATATTTAGTCATTATCTTGTGCGATGTACATATCAAATACCTCCAACACGGATTTATTTTTCGTAGTTTTTCTTCTAATGTCACACACCAGGTACACACATTCACGCTTTGTACGCATTTGCAAAACCGCCCATGGTATAATGATGCCGTATACAGGGATAGTTACCGATACAATGTAGACACATACACACACCCACACACATTTTGATTGCATATACAGGATCGGTTAACATCTGAGGCACTTTAACTCTGATATATGTTTTTTTCCATTAGAACAAAATCCCTTGTTATTGTTACAAGATATTTATTGTGGACCACCTTCGCGTCATGATAGGTGAAAAGAACTAAGCATCTTAACCTATCCTATCATTTTCTATCCAGGAATTATATGGTATCGATCGAGTTTTCGTGCATAAATGTTACTTTTTTATCGATTTATGATATAATCATTTTCATCCTCTCCACTTGGCTCTACATTTTTGATCTAGCCTATTCACACCCATCAAAACCTAACATAACCCAACTTTATGTATGGTGTTCAGTCATTGCTTTATACATATGAAGCCCTCCAAACGACTCTAAATAATACTCCATCATATATGCTATTTATTTTATTGTCACTCATCCCATATAAGTTAGCAAAGAGGATTTTTTTTCAATCTTAGATGGTTCGAATGTTACGGGTAATTCATATCATTTTTGATTTTGACAAAATTCTACGTCACTTCAACATATTATTCACACCCATCATAACCTGACCTGACCTCACGTACGGTATTCAATCATTGATATATACATATGAACCCCTCCATACTACTCTAACATACATGTTATTTATTTCGTTGTCAGTCTCTAGTCATATATGTTACCAGAGATTCCCCCATTTTCAAACTCACATGGATTGAATGCTACAAGTATTTCAAATTTGTATTCAGATTCATAGAAACGGACACATAGTCTCACACCATGTTTGTTCTTAATTTACTCCAATATCTCCGCTTAACTCTACAACTTTTGACAACTTGCATCCCTGAATTTTCATTTTTCTCTTTTTTCCTATATTTTTTTTATCCTTAACGATGATTTCGTTTCAAGATCTGATCGAACGCTAATTTATATCATACCATTCTGTAACACATCTTGATCATTTACCTCGAGCTAGGTTTTCTGGCATCATTTCAACCCTTGAAACAAATTTTTTTTCTACTGATTTCGAAGATTCGATGTTACCTCTGACTGTCACGATGTTCACAATTCATTACTTGACCTTCGAGTTTAGAATAATATAAACATTTCATTGAGAACATACATTGTTTTTATTAGTATTTATTAGCATTATTTAAAGACCTTGCTGCCATCATCAATATCATATACCTGGTTTTTGATATTTAAACAGCATTGTTCGCCATCCAACAGCACTTTTCATCACTATATTTCTGTATACTCTCAAAATCCATATTATACTCCATCATATCTTTGATGCGGAGACCAAAGGCTATTCCGTTCCCGTGTGTCAATAAATTTATTACTTCTTCTTCTTAAACCTAATTATTCGAATCTTTTCCAATTCAAAGTCATTCTGAGATTCATCATTGAGAAATTTTGCATACGTTCCAGTTTCTCTTTTGTTCGTAGGTATAATCTGTTGTCCACTACAAAGCTGTATTACAATCATGATCATGATTTTACCCTTGGATCATATAATTTATCGATATTTGCTTCTCTTATCCCCTCCCCCTCCCCCCCCCTCCTAAACTTACTTACATACGAATGTAACGCGTCCACATTAGTTTCACAAAGCAGACTTCCTTTTTCCTGCATACATTTATGAATGATTTCTGCTACTCTTTTGATTCTTGTTGGTCTATTCTGAGATAACTTATTTTCCACACTAGTCAATATTTATTCGAACCGACTCATATCATCTTCGGAGATTTCTTCTTCCAGCACTTGTAAACAAAATTTTGAGCTATGAATGTTAATTTTTTTGTTTATTGTATGACGAAACGTGTGTCTCCGTTTGATCTGAACCTATCACTGACTCCATTTTTGATCACCAGCTAGCTATTATAAGTTGATTACATGTGGTTTTTCGCAAAACATTTGGCCTAACATTTCTCACCTAGGTCACCGACTGTGTATATGTATAGGGCTGTGTACGTATGTGAATGTGAATATTCAAGCGTATAAACGTTTTACACGAGTACGAAAATACAACACAAATTTAATATTCGAAATTTGAATGAAATTCCAAATTTTCGAGGTATGTCACCTTACTTAAATATCCAAGTTATCACTGCATAATACAGACTTGGCTCTGTCATCCCTCAAAAATTTGAAATTTCATTGAAATTTTGAATATTAAATTTGTGTTATATATTTGTACTCATGTAACACGAACAAACGCTTGAATATTCACATTCACATACGTACACAGCCCTATACATATACACAGTTGATGAACTAAGTGGAAAATATTAGGCCAAATGTTTTGCGAAAAACACATGTAATCAACTTATAATAGCTAGCTGGTAATCAAGAATGGAGTCAGTGATACGTTGAGATCAAGCGGAGACACGTTTCGTCATTAAATAAACGAAAAAATGAACATTTATAGCTCAAAATTGTCTTTACAAGTGCTGGAAGAAGAAATCTCCGAAGATGATATGAGTCGGTTCGAATAAATATTGACTAGTGTGGCAAATAACAGTCATCTCAGAATGGACCAACAAGAATCAAGGGAGTAGCAGGTATCATTCATAAATGTATGCAGGAAAAAGGAAGTCTGCTTTGTGAAACTAATGTGGACGCGTTACATTCGTATGTAAGTAAGTTTAGGAGGGGAGGGGGGGGGGGGGGAGTGGATAAGAGAAGCAAATCTCGATAAATTATATGATCCAAGGGTAAAATCATGATCATGATTGTAATACAGCTTTGTAGTGGACAACAGATTATACCTACGAACAAAAGAGAAACTGGAACGTATGCAAAATTTCTCAATTATGAATCTCAGAATGACTTTGAATGGGAAAAGATTCGAATAATTAAGGTTCAAGAAGAAGAAGAAGTAATACATTTATTGACACACGGGAACGGAATAGCCTTCGGTATCCGCATCAAAGATATGATGGAGTATAAGTTGGATTTTGAGAGTATACTGAAATATATTGACGAAAAGTACTGTTGGATGACGAACACTGCTGTTTAAATATCAAAAATCAGGTATATGATATTGATGATGGCAGCAAGGTCTGTAAATAATGCTAATAAATACTAATAAAAACAATGTATGTTCTCAATGAAATGTTTATATTATCCTAAACTCGAATGTTAAGTAATGAATCGTGAACATCGTGACAGTCTGAGGTAACATCGAATCTTCGAAATCAGTAGAAAAAATTTGTTTCAAGGGTTGAAATGATGCCAGAAAACCTAGCTCGAGGTAAATGATCTAGATGTGTTACAGAATGGTATGATATAAATTAGCGTTCGATCAGATCTTGAAACGAAGTCATCGTTAAGGATAAGAAAAATATATGAAAGAGAAAAATGAAAATTCCGAGACGCAACTTGTCAAAGGTTGTAGAGTTAAGCGGAGATATTGAAGTAAATTAAGAATAAACATGGTGTGAGACTATGCGTCCGTTTGTATGAATCTGAATACGAATTTGAAATACTTTTAACATTCAATTCATGAAAGTTTGAAAATGGGGGAATCTCTGGTCACATATATGACTCGAGAGTGACAACGAAATAAATAACATGTATCTTAAAATGATATTTAGAGTTGTATGGAGGGGTTCATATTTATATATCAATGACTGAATACCGTACGTGAGGTCAGGTCAGGTTATGATGGCTGTGAATAATATGTTAAAGTGACGTTTAATTGTGTCAAAATCAAATATAATATGAATTACCCGTAACATTCAAACCATCGAAGATTGAAAATGGGTCCTCTCTGCTAACTTATATGGGATGAGAGTGACAACAAAATAAATACCATATATGTTAAAATATTATTTAGAGTCATTTGGAGGGCTTCATATGTATATAGCAATGACTGAACACCATACATAAAACTGAGTTATGTTAGTTTTTGATGGGTGTGAATAGGCTAGATCAAAAATGTAGAGCCAAGTGGAAAGGATGAAAATGAATATATCATAAATCGATAAAAAAGTAACAAATGTATGCACGAAAATTCGATCAATACAATATAATTCCTGAATAGAAAAGGATAGGATGGGTTAAGATGCTTAGTTCTTTTCACCTATCATGACGTGAAGGTGGTCCACAATAAATATCTTGTAACAATAACAAGGGATTTTGTTTTAATGGAAAAAAAACATATATCAGAGTTAAAGTGCCTCAGATGTTAACCGATCCTGTATATGCAATCAAAATGTGTGTGTGTGTGTGTGTGTGTGTGTGTGTGTGTGTGTGTGTGTAAGTGTGTGTGTGTGTGTGTGTGTATGTGTCTACATTGTATCGATAACTATCCCTGTATACGACATCATTATACCATGGACGGTTCTGCATATGCGTACAAAGCGTGAATGTGTGTACCTGGTGTGTGACATTAGAAGAAAAACTACGAAAAATAAAGCCGTGTGGGAGGGATTTGATATGTACATCGCACAAGATAAGGACTAAATATCATACATATCCATCAAACTTGAATGAAAATACATAATTATTGGATAAGCTGGTTAGAATGACTAGATCTTTGAATCTAACATCGCGTACAACTGACCCACATTAAAAATGTAACAAATTGAAGTGCATTAGTTCTCTTGGATCTTACCTGCTGAGTCTCATCCGAACATGTAATAGAGCTATCGATAAATTCTGGAATCCAAACATCTGCAGAAGGTTTTTTGCTGGATTAAATTGGAGAAAATGTATTGAACTGCTTTTGATATGAAAAATATACAGCCCTAGTGGAGAGCTTCGTACAAAACAATATCATACATAACCATCAAATTTCATTAAAAATACATAACTATTGGATAGAATAGGTTAGGTTACCTAGGTAATAATGTATTCGTCATTGTATGGTAACCCTTTTAGCATTCATCGATATTTGATCTATGTTATCGTACATTGATATATATTTCGCTAATTATGTACCTTAGACATGGTTTATATCCTAGATCTTGTGGATTGTGGACCTTACAATGCAGATATGTACGAAAAAATTGTTAGAGTGGATTTATTCAATATATATTTGATATAATAGACAAAAATGGTAGGAGCAAAACGTCCAACACTACAAAAACAATCATATTCCAACAGTGAAACCGTACACGAATCTTGCTAACGCTTTAACATTCGTAACACTCACTGTCGTATGGGGTAAGCTTACATTAACGTTTTGAACTCGAAAGTCCACAAAAGAGCGATGACCTAACATTACTCGGGACTGGTCGATATTACTGGACTTGTAACAAGCGAAGTGAAAAAATATATATATATAAATGTAGGCAAACAATCTGCTAAAGATTGGTAAAACTACAGGGTCAAGTGGTTAGATTTGATAGGGATGAAGGTTAAATCAATGAAAAAAAATACCTAACATAAGTATGAAACGGGGAATAATATGCAACATTTGGTAATTTTAGGTTAGAATGAGTTAGGATTATGGTCATCATTACAGACCTTCAGTGGAAAATGTTAAAGTGGATCAGGTGAATTGTCGAAAAAGTCAAATATTCTGAATGGGAACGCAGTCTCATAACAAAAGCCTGAATTAATCAAAAGCTTCTAGGTGTAGAAAATGCAAACGAAATACAAACATTTATACAAGTGAGACTTGCGGGAATAAGCATCTAGCAAAGACCTGCGATTGGATGACATAATTGAGATGTACATTCAATTATTTTAAGAATTTCAACGCTAACACTCAATACAGATCCGGTAGAATAGTTTTCCAAGGTAATATGAAACCAGACCCAAATCCAATGCGAGAGGAGAAACACACCAAATTTTTGAAGCATTACATCTAGATAAGCGTATTTTATATCCAACATCCCTTGGGAATAGGCAATTTTATATCAAATACAGATATATTCCTATGATATCAAATCAAAATGTACACCAACATCTAAAAAAAAATAGCTACAAGATTTCCTACTCCTTCCTAAGCAACAACGATTAACTATTATATACGGTGTATCCTACCGCACCCAGATGATGAACCCTACTCCAATATCCGACGTGATCTGGTCCATGACTAAGATCGTATACTAACATAGCAGCCATACCGAAAATAACTGACATTTGACGCTGAGTTAATGTGAAAAATGTTATTTTATACTATCATACCATTCAAATCTATAATAAATTCCTAGACCTAACTGATGCTATGCTTCTGGGAGTACAAATCCAAGCCTACTGTGTCATAAAAATGAACTCTATAATGCTTTACTAGGTCACTTCTCAGCAATCTACTACTGATATATAACAAATTTAAAGGTAACACGCTGTCATGATACGATGCCACAGACCTACCTCGCATCTGTTAACCCATCGTCTCTGAACAGTCTCGAACAAAGACATATCCTGGACATAATCAAAATCTAGACACATGTACAGTGGTCAAGAATGAGTCTCAGAGAGTGTGTGGCCATGAAAAGCTGGGGTTCTGTTTACTGATGATTCAAGTAAAGCACTATAACGATGAGTAGCTTGTCGCATAACCTCACTAACAAACCATGAAACTCAAGATCGAGGTCTACAAGAACGTACATAATTCACGATGAACATAGATGAACTCCAAAATGACAACCAAAGAGTGTATATCACCTCTACACTAGGACCCATCGATCCAGTAAATTATCATCTAAACGTTAAACTACACATTTGCTAGGGATCGATGACGAAAATTCCACAAAGATGCAGTACGGACTTACACCTCTTAAACATACATTCCTATGATTCTCATGGAAAAAAACATAACATCAACAATAAATATATAAATAGCTAAATAAGGTTCTCTACTCTGCTATAATTCACATAAAATTGTACTACATTAAGGTATCCATCCTAATAAATCGGTCCGTTTACACAAACAAGCATAAACAGAATGAGCTTTTTGCTTAGGGGGCTCTCTAACTCCTCCTAAATATTGAAGAATAGTCGTACAATAAATATACAATACCCTAACAGCAAGACCAAGTTTGTAACAAATCGTCTGTTCTGTATCTATAATAACTAGGTCAAATATTGTATCAGGATGAAAGAAGATATATAAAACACTAAAAATGAACAATATGTAACTAAATTAGACCTGAAATAATGTTCTATAATATAGATACATACGTAATATATTCTGGTATTGTATTAATAACCAACAAATTGCATTGAAGATGGAAATTTAACAGAGAACCTACAAAATTGAAAGACCTATACTGAATCTCACGAGATAAGACAAAGCAAGAAGATTAATTCTCTACCATACCCAAAACATACATTAAAAACGTGATGAATGAGAATGAACTATCATTTAACCAAACAAACAAGAAATGTGAATAAGATGCCAAGACATGCAGGCGACGTAACTGAAACCTATAGTAAATACGGTATAGTACATACAAAATCTGATGAAATTAGCCACAACTTCCGTCCAAAAAAGGGATAAATTAACATCTCTTTACCTAAATTAACTACGGCTAAATCGTAACAGATGTGTCATATATACATATAAAAATACCACACTAATGCAACAACCTAGCAATTATGCCTGAAATAGCTTGCTACATGGATGCTTCAAGCCTAAAATACCCTAAAATGCCTAAAACTGTATGAGTTAATTGATCGAAATTCCAAAAAACTGCTCAAATTCAACATAAATCAATCTATCATTACTAAGTATATATAACATAATATTTAAACTTACAGTAAATCCATATCGTTCAGGTATTTTCGCTATTGGAAAATGCATCAATGGAACACTTATATTTTAAGGTTTCAAAACTGGATAATGCAATATGGGGTAGATAGATTCTCGACCGTACGTGCTGCATCATCCCAAAATAGATACTTCATCTCGCCAATAATCATACTAATAATCCATACTATTCCTATAGATAATATATACATATGAAATAAATAGAAGGGAAACACAGAACTTTGACTGCAATCCCACCTTCATGCTGGTACAAACAGGGCCGTTCGCACACTAAGGCTGCAAATTGAGTTATAAGACATACCTACCACACTAATCCTATAAGATAATATATAGTGATAAATGAACAAAAAATGAACAAAACGAACCCACCAATCAAGCATCGATTGAGTCAATTATACCACAACTAGATAAGAAAACACACGTATATGTCCACATTAAAAAAAAAATTATAATCCATACATAAATAAATATATAACGATATATACACACACAACGTAGCAAACGTGCCACGGAAACAAATTTATAAGACAAGGAACAGGTAAGAGCAAACTCACATAATCTTCCAGGATCGCATCCAACTTTCTACCAAGGGGGGTTTCTCTACCGCATCAATCCCCCCCCCCCTCCAGAAAACTTGCTATAACACTAATCCTACCAGAACCGCATAAATATATATAACGAGCAACAGTTAGTGACCAATTATACTCCACTGTAACCATCTAAAGAAGAAAAGACATATAAATACAATATACATCAAAATACACTAAAAATTAAAATGTTGTAAATATTAAAACTGCCAATCAAGGCCGCAAGCCAGCTTCCATCCCGTCCCCCCCTTCCGGTCTCCCCCTCCCTCCCCTCGTCCGTTAGCTGACTCGGGCACCAAACCAGTTCCGGTACCCTCCGCCCCCCGCCCTCCCCCGTTTCTGCACGAACATCGTACATTCGGTGAGTCAAGGTGCATGCATCGCGCCCTACCCCGCCCGGCCCTTTTATCCCTATCTCATTCCTTCACAGGGCCGTCTTGCAGACATATACTCTACTGGTAGGTTACATCTTAGTTTTTTCTCGTACACCACGGTTGTTAATGTAAGGTAGATAATTGATCGGCTCTTTTTATAATAACTCGAGCGTTTTAGTACAGTTCATTCAGTTTTGTATATTCTCTGTAGAGTTTCCATCTTCAATGCTAGGTTTTTGTCTATTTTATACATTTATAGGAGTAATAGGAAATTTTACGCTTTTTATCTGCAATGTAAAACATTATTTCAGATATAATTTAGTTACATGTTGTATATTTTAGTGTTTCATGTATCTTTTACGTCCTGTTACATAGATTGAAGTGGAAAAATATAGCTGTAGAAGATTAGATTTGTAACAAGCTTGGTCCTGTTGTTAGTTTATTGTATATCTATTGAAGGGAATTGCGTCATACTTCAATGTTTAGGAGAAGTTAGCGGAGTCTCCTAGGCAAAAGCTCTTTGCGTTTGTTTATTTGTTCAAGTAGACCGTTTTAATATGATGGATACCCACACATATCATAATTTTTACTGTTAATTAGGGCAGAGTAGAGAATCAAATCATTATTTTAATATTGTTGTATGCTTTTTTCAACGGTAATCATATGAATATATGGTAATGAGGTGTAAATCCGTACTACATCTTCGATGAGTGTCGTCATTAAACCCTTGCAAGTGCATAGTTCAACGTTTTAAAAGACGATTTACTGGATGGATTGGTCCTGGGCCGTTTATACTCTTTAGTTGTAATTTTGGCTTCATCCAGGTTCAACGTGAATTTGTATGTTTTTGTCGATGTTGGTCTTAAGTTGCATGGGTTTGTTGGAGAGGTTATGCGACGAGTTGCTGGTCGTTGTCGTGATTTACTTACCTCGTCAGTGGACAGAAACTCGAGATTTTATGACCACACTCTGAGACTCATTTCAGGCCCATTCTTGACAATTGTACCTGTGTATGGATTCTCGGTTATGTCCAGGATGTGACTTTGCTCGAAGCTGTTCATGGAAGATGTACAAAAAAGATGCATGGTATGTCTGAGGTATCGTACCATGACTAGGTGTTTCCCCTCAATTTGGTTCCATATCAAGGGAACTTGCTGAGAAGTGACCTAATAAAGCATTGTAGAATTCGTTGTTATGACATAGCGGGCTTGGATTTTGTCGTACTAGAGGTATGGCATCAGTTAGGTCAAGAAATTTGTTATAGATTTGGATGGATACCGTAGTATTATTACTTTATTATTCATGAACTCAGTGTTTGTTTTAAATGTCAGATATTTGTCGGCATGGTTGTTATGTTAGTATATGATTCTTTTCATGAACCAGATCACGTGTGATATTGGTGTAGGTGTATATCCTCTTGGGTGTGGTAGGATACGCCGTATTCATAGTTGAACAATGTCGATTAGGGTAGACGAGAGAATATTATTTAGCTATTTTATAGTTGTTGTTGTACGATTTTGAACGGTTACCATAGAAATATAACTTAAGTAGGTTTAAAATTCATATAATTTGATGTAGTGTTAGGTATAAATTCGTTTAATTGGATATAGTGGTACAAGATATTGGTAGGTTTTACCTCTTGATTTTGGATTTGGGTCCTGTTCCAAGTTTGCTGGCACCGCTGCCGGCACCATGTGGCATATACAGGGTCGAAGTTTACAAGTGCTTACAAGTGTAGGAAGACAACAACAGGCCTATTGGCCCAAACTAGGTTGCCTTTTGGCAGCAAGTGTTAGTTCTGGAGTAGAACGTCTAAGAGGCCTATTGGCCCAAAACTAGGTTGCCTTTTGGTGGCAAGAGGATTATTTTTGAAGTAGAACGTCTAGGAGAGCTTCATGTGCCATTTATAATTTCTTTATAACAACAGGAAATGGAACGGTTTAGCTATTTATCGGCGATTTGTGTAGAACTTATCGAGCCGCGACTTAAACGTTTCGATTGTATTGCTGTTTACAACCTCCGCTGGAAGTTTGTTCCATTCTTCGACAACTCTATACGTGAAGAAATTGCGCGTGATGTCAAGTGAGAAACGTTTCCCAACGATTTTGTATCCATTGTTCCTAGTCACTCCGTTTGTATCTAGAGTGAAAAGGCTCGCTCGGTCGACGTTTTC
>SDVV010008710.1:0-17073 GCA_016164225.1 Gammarus roeselii | reverse complement strand
ATAAACAGGCTCCGGAAGACGCCGAATGTTAGAAAAGTGCTGTTAGATTTTTTACGTATTATATCACTCTCCTTATACAGGTCACCAGATAAGATGGCATATCTCCTCATCTGTTGAGTCGTATCTATCGATAATCGGTACTTGGTTGTCTCTTTCGTAGTGTGACCACAGCTTTGAAGTATCACCCCATCATACGTTCTCCAGCTGGCACTACAGGTAGATTAACGTATCATTTGCGTTATCTAACGAACAAAACACCAGCACCAAAGTAGTTCAAGGTATGATTGCATGGTTTGGTTGAACCCACACTAGACTTGCAGCCAATGATTGTGGTCATGAAACTTATGATTATGAAATTGTTATCACCTCATATCAAGAACAATATATTAGACTGACCAAGACGTTCAGGCATAGCCAATCAACTGCGTGACTGACTTTTCAATTTGCTCGCGCATATTTAGAGTAATATCTTCGGTGTTCTATTGAAATCGTTTGCATATTGAGGACCACATAGGAACCTGTTCAATTGTCAGCTCCTTGTAATAGCTTAGGTTTTTTTTTCGTCGTGTGCATGTGAAACCAATCATGGCAACTATATGGTTACTTTCATAATATTTTATTCCATTGCTAAAGATTCCAAGAGTGTGTGTTAAATGCAATCCCTGTTGGACATCTTTTTCTCTCAAACTTTCCGCGTAAGATCACTGTGGTCAGTGTATTCCGAACATTAATTCTTTAACCCAGAGGAACGGTACCGAATAAAATCAGTCAGAGATTGTTTATAAAATAGTAGCAGTATCGTAAGCCCTTTTGGGTAGAAGGACCTAATTAATTAAATAATGACAATAGAGCTTACACAACTAGGATATGAAATAACACACATTATGGGATTTTTTAAATTCTCAACTTGTATTGTGAAGTAAGAATGGTGATGAAGTTAATTAATCTTGACTCATCTCGATCAAGTCTTGTCGAGTTTTTGATTCTTCTTTTCCTAATTTCATTAGGGTCTTGTTTTGGATTCTTCTATCCTTAATTTTATTAGGGTCTTGATCATGATAAGTTTTTTGAGTCCAGCACTTAAAAGGGGCCGGTGGTGGCTGCAAGAAAACACTGTACCAGGAAAGGCACTTTTGATACAAGTCTTTCCCGCCACTCGTTACCACTGTGTTTACTGTGGCCACGGGATTTCCATAGTGGGCAAGGCGTCAACAGAAGCTTGCCACGTCACTGTAGAACTACCAAAGATCTCCAAGCTTAGCTATTAGCTTTGATTGGGGAACCCCGGTAGAACACTCAGACAGACACTTCATGCAGTATTTATGAAAAATCTTTCATCCTAATTTTAGGAAAGGCCTCACAAATTGTGAGGTCAACGTTCGAGCACTTGCCGAGCTGGGATAAGAGAATGGATCCAATTAAGAAAATTGAATATTTCAAAACATTTAAATTATCTTTGACCTACAGTTTCTAGGTCGTGTGTTATTCTTGTGCTATGCTAATTTTATAAGGTGATATCTACAATATTTCTAACACTACTTACACATGATATCTACTATTTACACTACAGATTATATATATACACGAAAGAAAGTACGTGTTGTAATAATTTTTATTGACTGCGTGAATGTAGTGTGATTTGTGATCACTACAGCAGCACTGGCCAGGAAGACATCACAATTCATGTGATGCAAACCCCTTCTGTGATTTTTGTAGATGATTCGACTCAACTCTTCAATAAGTCACTTCTGCATCGAATTATTTTCGATGCAATGAAGAAATCAAATATTATTCATCTATATAAAACCAAATGCAAAACTGACTTCAAACGTTAACTCCCGAGATCAGTTCACCTCGTCATGAGCAAGATATATATGCTAGATTATACCTTGAATCTTACAACCTACTTATCCAAAATCAATGTGGCTTTCAAGCTCCCAAGAATATAGAATATGCTTTATTACTTTCCACCGGAGACTTTTATTGATGGGTTCAATAGTAACCAATTCTCATTTGGAACGTTATAAACCTGAGTAAAGCTTTTGGTTCTGTCAACAATAAATTTGTGGTTGCGCTATTTTAGCTTTATGGAGTTAGTACCATTGACATCAGTTGAATAAAAAAGTTCTCTTCTTGATAGAAAACCCCCAGGGAGTTGGAATAAGCAATAATTGTCAGTCCGTAGGCTCATTATGGGAGTACCGCAATGGTCGATCCCTGAACCTTTCTTTTCTTATCTACATTAACGACATTGTAAATACTTCACCATCAGAGATGGTGCTTCAGTGAACTCGAATCGAAATAATTTTATTTAAATTGTCATTAAAATGAGTTTTTTAATGGTCCACATTCCAAACTAGTTCTCATCTAAAAAGTTGACGCTACACGTTGCCAAGAAGCAGGTTATGATCTTTTCCACCCGGAAGAAATCAGTTTTTAACTCATAGGTTGAATTTACCAACGGAAAATTAGGTATAGAAAAAGTTTCTCGGTGTAATAGTAAATGATTGACTCAATTGGATAAACGACATCATTTCTCAAGCCGGAAAATTATCCAAACCGTATGAAATTTTCCCAATACTATTTCATGTCAATAGATGCTAAATATTTTATAGGAGTAAATGTAATTTGTATAACAGCCGAGGAAGGCATGACATATATTATTGTAGGTTGCATTTTTCAACCAGCTGGTATACATAATTCAATTTCAGATCATATAAATCCTTTTGCCTGTTGTCGTCATGGTGGCTATTAGGATCATGCGATGGGACGCATTACTATAAATACAGGTAATTCATGTCTCTATGATGTGTTAACGATAAATTTGTTGCTTACTACAGAGGATGGGGCTTGAATGTTAGCGAGTTGGCTTATCCGGCATGAGAACATTGTCGTTTGTTCATGCACTTCTCTCCGGATAGCTTAAAAAAGCCACCGTTGTCAAAAAGAATAATCTGTAATTGAATAAGTGAGAGAAATAGACGCAGACAATAGTAAAAATATGAATAATAATTTGTAAAGCCTGAGTGCTGAATATAAACGGGTCTGCGTGACTTAAGTGGTAATAAAATATTTGTTACTGGGAATCGGGGGAAAAGTCAGTGTGAGTGGGGGGAATTCTGTATTTTTATGGTGGCAACAGTGTTCCGTCTATGTAGATGATTGGTTGTGCTGACACTGAGAGGTTGCGTTCGACGTGTCGGTCCTGATGATTGTTCTGTAGACCGCCAAACTGTGCAAGTGCTAACTTTAATTGTTTATTGATTGTGGGGCTGAGTAACGATGGCTGACAACCTTACACTCTTCTCCAGATTTGCTCTGGCTCTTGGTGCTCCAGAGCCGGCGCTAAAATTGTTGCTTTCATTGCTAATCGGTAAGTTTGCGTATCCTCTTGGATGGAAGAACCATTCAAAGCCGGGTCAAATTCTGGTCTAGTAAATTCACTTGAATATAGAATAGGCCATCCCTGTTAAATTTTAGTTGTTGTAGGAGGTGTATTAAAACTTGACAACTGATTCATAGCTCATTTTCTTTCCTAATAATAATATGTTGCAGCTTTGATGTACTACCAGCAACCCATTACACACATACACCAGCTGTATAGCTATATATTCATGTGGGAGAGAGACATAAAATGTACTCAGGCATGCTTGTCACCAACTCAATCAACTTATGAAATCATGTTGCATATTTCAGCCCTACTCGGTCTTCATATATT
The DNA here is from genome assembly GCA_016164225.1 of Gammarus roeselii. Lineage (NCBI taxonomy): Eukaryota > Metazoa > Arthropoda > Malacostraca > Amphipoda > Gammaridae > Gammarus > Gammarus roeselii. The sequence goes on along the minus strand of SDVV010008710.1, from coordinate 13,355 downwards.
GGTAGGAATGCTCTGTCAAACTTGTTTCTCTGTAGCCATTTTGTACCATTGAGTGCTTCAATAAAGACTATTATAATTTTTATAATGTTTTTACTAGTTCATGAGATTTCAAGGTTTCTTGGCGTCACCCCTTACCAGTGATTGGTCATGCATTGCACTGCTGTGTGTATTGTAATCTTTTAAAAACCCTTCAAGCATTAACTATTGAATGGCATTGAACAATACATGTTCTGATTCTATTGTTCAGCTTCTATGTTGAAATACCTACCAAAAGATGAAGTTCTACCAAGAATATTTTTCTCCATCTCCACGTATGTTATTGTGCATCTGGCAGCTTAGGCAAGTCTCAGCCAATCACAAATGTAAGCTGACTACTGGAACAACCAATCACAGACATAAGCTATTGGTTCAGGTCCATGAAACTAGTTTTTCTGGATTCATCGATTCTCCCAACCACAAGTTCGGTTGACATAAGATATGTGTGTCACCTTTTCAAATTCAACTGAGCAGAGCATAAGGTGACACGGGTTTGAAGGGTTGGGGTTTAGAATGTGAACCTCATAAGGCAAAATGTGTCTGCTTAACAATGGCTCACAATTCTTTATCTCTTTTTCTGAAATGAATAATGCATGGTTGATCCTGATGTTCAACCATTCATCCTGAAGAGAGTTACTGTACACCTAACGTTCACCTGTCTATGTTGTTTTCCTGCTTGTTTTAATTACAATTAAGAATTGTATTTTGTTCTCTGTAACTATGCCTTTGATAGCTCTCAATAAAGATTTGTTATTATCATTATTATTTAATGGAGCACTAACTGCACAAGGCTATGAAAAATCATTGCTAGTTTGAAAGTATGGTATATACATCACAAACTCCCATATGCAGGCGTTGTCATGGAATCTATGGTTGAACATTGACAAGTGTGTGTTTATGCGTTTCTACAGAGCCTGTCTTGAATTGGAGCAGATTGATGATAGAGTTGCTTATAATTTGAATGGTGTGGTACTTGAGCTTTTTGATTCCTTCAGGGACTTGGGAGTGTTTGTTGACTCAAGGCTGGGGTTCCATCTCACATGAGGAGTGTTGTAAGAAAGGCTTCCACTCTGGCAACCAGTCTGCTCTGCTTTACTGTCAATAGGACTTCTGTTTCTATGGTCTATTTGTATATTACTCATATAATACCCATCTTGGACTACTGCTCATGTGTGTGGAATGTTGGATATTTGGGAGATCTGAGATTGTTGGAGTCTGTGCAGAGAAGTCGGACCAAGAGATTGATGGGCTGGGAGGAGTGGACTTGGTGAACGGCTCAAAGCAATGCAGTAGTTTTCTGTGAGGGGAAGGTTGTTGCATTCAGATCTTATGAAGTGTTGGAAGGTTTTTAATTGTTCCATTGATTCAGTTTTTTCTGCTCTGTTTGAGATTGCTCCGGATAATGGCACACATTGGCATTCTTTCAAGCTGGTTGTTCCTCACTGTCAGACGGACTATAAACACAGATTCTTTTATTCTTGCTGTGTGCAGATTGAGAACCGGCTGCCCTTCTGATGTGGTGCAGTGTGATTCACTTTGCAGCTTCATGAGGGCCTTGGCGGAGGAATTGGGGGCAGTGTTGTATGAGTTTTGCTAGACCCAATTTGATGTAATCTTGTGGCTTGGTTTGTGTTGCTGACAGTTGTGTGCAGTTGTTGACTGTCTTCATTGTTTTGTTTTCTTTAGACTCATTGAGCACATTCTGACCAGCGTCCTGCTGCAGTGCTTGTGCCGTGCAGTTCTTTTTGATTGCTGGCGCTGAGGTGTACTGCCTCCCATGCCTGCGTGCCCTTTTGGCGGGGCTGTGGGGGGCTGCAAAAGTGAGATATCTTGCAAACCTATCCAAAATCATTACTGCAATGCAGTAACTTGCTGCATCTATTAATACCTAATAGAACTCACTACATAGCTAAATGTTTTTGTATTTACTTTATGGCATAGTCATGATCCAATGATTTTGAAACTGTGGCAACCTGTTGTTACCGGGCGCACGCGGGTGAGACAACACGTGTCCACTTGCAATCCATAAACGGTACAGGTGTGGAAAGCGCAATTAACCTCAACAAAGGATATAAAAGAGTTAGGATTATTTTGATGAAAATCTATACTTGAAGTAAGCCAGAAGTTAGGTGCTTTACAATTTGGTCAGTAGCGGTGGTGACAAGCTACAAAATAGGAATTTAGATGGAAGACGACCAAAAGAGGCAACTAACCTAAACAGACAAGCTAACAACGTGACAAACTAACACAGTAACTAAGCTACGAAGTACCAAAGCGTCGAAGCATGGGTAGGTGGGTAGAAAGCTATGGGGACAAAAATCATAAATAAGAATTAGTTTTGATGACCAGACCACTAGAAAGAAATCCTGAAAGGTCTACGATATGTGATTGAATTACAAAATGGGAAGTGAACTTAATTTAACATGCAGAAGCATATCATGCATGCAGAAGGCATGATGAAAGAATTGAATTAAACCAAGGGAAACCAAAAAGGCAAATCAAATGAGAGGTAATAAATATGATGATGTGTACAAATTCAACATAATCAGAATGGAACTAGATCAAATGAAAATAAATAAATAAAGCTGATAAGCAAACATTAAGCAAAGTGAATATCACAGCAAAAACAAACCAGAGAGCTTTAACTGAATTAATGCATAGAATAGTACGCAAAGGATAAGACAAAGTAAATAACTGATATAAACAAAGGGCAATAAGAAGAAGTGTAACCTATAGATATACTATCGCAATTATACTCACTCCCAAGATGCTGTTTACACACACATAACACTCACCCAATGCAGTAGCAATAACAGATAAATAATGGGCAAGCAGTTGGCAATTAGCAAGGTGAGTGGCAAGCATTAGGTGCATAACTTAAGAGCACTCATAGGTAAGAACCTCTGGAACAAAAAGAAAGCATAATTGATTAAAATGATCAAACTTCATACATATATACATGAATAAATACAAAGCCAGGAAACAAGTCCATGTAAGAGGCCATGCCACCAGAACAAACAGATTGCTTGGGTTGAGAAAGCCAGCCCCGGTAACACTGTCAATCATTGTCATTACTGCAGTAGAGGCATGACAGAGCAATCCAACATCAATTTATGACAAATCACAGCTACCAACTACAGTTGTTTACATTAATTGGAATTTTTGCATGGAAAAACTATTTGCTTTTTTATTTCCTGGCACTTATGTAGCTAGGTACTTTAGAGGTGATGAACAAGTGTGATTGCTCCCATCCACGCATAACACCTGAAGACTGAAGTGTGCAACACCGTCCGACCATCAGGACTGTGCCACAACCCCAGTTTGCACAATTCGGCGGGCAGCGCACGCGAACATTTATAAGAAATATTTGATGCGCACGTGAAATCTTGAGATGAGAAGCGCACGTAAAGACACCTTTCCAGAATATCGCACGCCAAAACAGTACATCGCAAGTGAACAAATCTTCAAACAGTTGATTCTGCTACAATTTTATGCACGCATTTCCCTCCAAAGCATATCAATTCAAGCTGACACACAAAAATTCCAAACGACTCCACGTCACTATCATTGAAGAACTAGTAGCTAATTTCTTTGACGGGACAGGCCGGATTGACGATCGTCAGCTGTTGATTAGAGAAACGAACTAAGACCAATATTGCATATTTTGGCGGCAGAACAAGAATTTAGCAATTCACAAAGCATCGTGTAATATTAGTCGTGATAAAGTGCATCAGTCTTTAGTATGGATGCAACAATAGCTCAACTGCAATATTAAATTACTCCATTCATGATTTGAACATCAATTTAACATAGGTAACTGCATTTTAACAATAGATGAAAACGAACAACGACATCACACACGTTTGGTAAACAACTTTGCTGCACCATTCACGGAACAGACAGCAGAGTGGAAATGCAAAATTATGCATTACCGTTGTCGGTCGTGTGGTCGGGAGATATGTGAATGATGTTGTTAATGATAGCAATTCTTAATAAGAACTGCCAATGATTGTTGATTATAATTTATAACTACCATATGAAAGAGTATCATCTAGATGTTATATTCTGTTTTGTAGGACGCTTGGTTAGTGAAAGACGTTTGCGTCTATGTGCGGTCATCTCAAACTCTACACACATGTAATTCTGCTGTCAGTTACGCGGCGGTCGCACCTCCAGCTCTCCGCTGTGTATATATTTGTCAGTATCAAGTTGAAGTAGCGCACGTAACACAACAAATATACTCTGCAAGCGCACGCGAAGGTCTAGATGTGCCAATCTTAGCTTCTGAGGCGCATGGCTGGTTCGGTTCTTAATATTCAGCAATGAAAACGCACGTAATGTTCTCAACCCCATGCCCAATTGTGCAATCTGGCCACAAGCAAGTAGGCAGTGGCTGTAGTAACACTCACTGTACAATGTAGCATTGCTGGAATCTATAAACATTACTATTAAACAACGGACACAAAAATCTGAGTTTATTACTTCTGCTGAATTGTAAGTGATGGCATAATGCCCACCCAAGCTGTTCAAGTGACAAGGTCATGGAGCCTGCCAAACCAACAGTAACTCCGCGCACACCTACCCTGGTTATGACCACTGGTACCTGGCTCACCTGGGCTATAGAATAAAACTGGGCACCTCTGGCAGGCTGCTCTCTGCTGGCACTCGTTACAGGCTTTTCCACCCCTGGGTTTCTGTGGGGCTGTACCGCAGCACCCCTACAGGCTTCACTGCCTAAAAATAGCCACCCATCTCCTGGTTGTCCTATGGGTTCAATTCTGGTTCAGGCAAATGCAGACTAGTGTTGGAATACAGGTCTCCCTTTTCCAGGCAACATCACAGACATGGGCAGCACCCACCCCAGGACCTTGGAAAGTGGAGAATCCCAGATTGCACAATTGGGCACGGGGTTGAGAACATTACATGCGTTTTCATTGCCGAATATTAAGAACCAAACCAGCCATGCGCCTCAAAAGCTGAGATCGGCATATCTAGACCTCTGCGTGCGCTTGCAGCAGTATGTTTGCCAAGTTACGTGCGCCACTGTCAGAGAAACAGACAAATATATACAAAACAGAGAGCTAGAGGTGCAAGGCTGCGAGCGTCGCAAAGCAGACTGCAAAATTACATGTGTGTAGAGTTTGAGATGACCGCACATTGACGTAAGCGTCTTTCACCAACCAGGCGTCATACAAAACAGAATGTAACATTTAGATGATACACTTTCTTATGGTAGCTTTATATTTTAATGAACAATACCTGTCAGTTCTTATTAAAAATTGCCATTACTAACAATGCTTAATTATGCACTTCCACTCCGCTGTCTTTTCCATGAATGTTGCAGCAAACTTGTTTACATAACGTGTGTGACGTTGGTGTTCGTTTTCATCTATCATTCAAACCATGCAGGGCGTAATTCAATATTACAGTTTAGCTATTGTTGCATTCATACCAAACGCTGATGCGCTTTGACTTGACTGATATTGCCCGTTGTATTGTGAATCGTCAAATTTTTATTCTCCGGCCAAAAAAATGCGATATTGGTTTTTGTTTGTTTCTCTTGGTAACCGATGATGATCCGGACTGTTCTGTCACAGAGATTAGTAGTTCTTCAATGATGGTGATGCGCAGTGGTCAGGAATCTTGTGTCAGCTTGAATTAATATGCTATGGAGGAAAATGCATGCATGAAATTTTAGCACAACAAATATTTTTGAAAAATTGTTTACGTGCGATGTACTGTCTCCGCGTGCGATATTTTGAAAGTTGTCTTAACGTGCGCTTAATCTCAAGATTTCACGTGCGCTTCACATATTTCATATCAATGTTTGCGTGCGCTGCCTGCCAAATTGTGCAATCTGGGGAGAATTCACCTTAGCGCTCTCACACTTTTCACTGACTGGAAACAGTTCCTGATCCGCTAAGTTGATTCTGGGGGGGTGGGGGGGGGGTTCAAGGCCAAGGATACTAAAGATGGAACCTGTGGACCTGTTGGGTCATTTGTTGTTCATTAGATGAATACCTGAACATCCCCAGGCCATCAGCATGCCTCACTCTATCCTCAGTCAAGGGCAAAAACACACAAGTGAGCCACGCTCACAGAAAACTCATTGGATTTTACTATAATTAACAGTGATCTTATTCAATCTTCCTTGCTTCTTGAATGAGGAGACTATGCAGTAGTTAACAACAGCAGAGGGCGCTTCAAAATTGAGCAATCAGAAAGAAAGGGAGGTGACTTACTATACAGTCAGCAGTGTTCAGATGTCATATTACGATACCCAGCTTGGTATTCTTTCACTCATCACGCAGGGGGGGTTTCTGCCTCTTGTGAACTGCGCGGTCCTCAATTTTTTATTGAAAAGTGTCGTCTGAGCTCATTGAGAGTCATATTGGTTTCTGAACCCATTGTCTAAGCTGAAAGAAGGTCCAAATTTGCTCTGAAACTGTCGTCTGAGCTTGACAAAGGTGATAAAACGTAGCCAAATTGGTCATCCGAGGTCTCAACAAAAAAGGACTCTGAGAACAGACTGGGTCTTGGGGAACCAATAATGCATGAGGTTGGACATCATGAATATATGGGGTGGGGAATTTGCGAATACATGGGGTTTGAACATTTACAAATATGTTGGGTTGGGTAAATTGAGAATATATGGGGTTAGGAAATCCTGAGAACATGGGGTTGAGAAACTAACATATTCTGCTAATATATTGTACAGATGGCTCTAAAAAATTGTATGAATAAAGAAGAAGGGAATAGACGACATAAATTATACATAAAGTATTTACATAACACAGAATATCTACACATTTCATGACCGCTAAGAAATGATTAAATAATTGATAATCATAATTATCCAATACTGGAGTACAAAAGTGAGATGAGAATGCTTCTGTTATAGAAGATAATGCACAATATAAGTTCATCTGACAATGATTGTATCATCAAAAATGATACAGTGAATGGTAGAAATAATTCAAAAAATTATATTTACATCAAGTTTACCTGTCAAAGCTGGACGCTGTTCATAACTAAATTGTCTGTGGATATCCTTCAAGATTCAAGCCTTCTGCTGACCAACATCTTTTTTGTGCTAATTTGTTTGTTTAAAAAAAAACTATTCAGAATGTTTGAACAGTAAATGTGGATTTCGCGCTGATATTGCAAAACAATTTAACCTGACAGCTGAGTATGGTTAATCTGTTGAGGTTTCCATATTGACATGAAAGTCACTAGGCATTATTCAATAAAAATAGGCCATGATTGGTTGCCAATATTTAATTATTTATTATAAAAATAGTCATCTAAATCTTCTGTATAGATCATTTCTGCATCTCAGAATGTTGCCAATGAACTGAAGATTTTTTTAATTATTTCCCTAATGAACATTGCACTCTGGAGTTTGATAGAAATTTGCACAATTTTTTTTCTAAAAAGAGAGTAATAGCTAAAGCACTTCCAATGATGGGATAAACATTTCTGAAGTCTCAACCTGCCTTACAAAGCAGTGCTATAATTCTCCTACAACATAATCATGAGATGAGTAGTGCTGACGGGGGTGACTCTGCACAGTTCTTGCAATCTTCAAAATAACTCAAAGTTTGTAACTTAGAAACTTTGTATTTACTGTGCACAAAGCTTCTATTATGATTATGAATCACTGTAAGTTTCAACATTATATCATCAACCAAAAATAGATTATTTACCAAAAACATGCAGTGAGCTATGCTCTCTAATTGCTGGGTTATACCCTGCACGTCCCATATATCAATAGCTACCTGAAATGCAAATTAAAAGGTTGAGATTACCAATAGAATGAGCATGCTTTTATAAGTATATAGCTATCAGTTGATTAAAATAAAATAGTACAATTCCTGCAGTCGTTTTTGGCAGTCAAAGGTATGTTTTTATTAATTTCATTGTGGGAAACAATTTATTTTCTTCAATGAGTGCAAATTATCTTTGCTGGATGTCACTTCTCCACATCCTGAAATACTTATGACCCTGAAGTATCAGTAGCTAGATGAACAAATATTAAAAAATGTAAACTTTTTAAAATTACAAGTAAGTAAAGTATTTTTTTTATTCTATACCAAACTAATTGCATTAACAATACTACACGTCATGCTAGGTATGGCATTGTTACCTCAATATGGAAGTCATAAAACACTGAGGCCTAGATTTGTCACCTTGAGGTAGCAAAATCTGGTAATTATGAAATTAGCTATGCATTATGTCATGATGTTGAAATTAGCTATGGTGTCAATTTATTTTTGTCATCTACTTGCAGATGATATACATATATATGTGTGTGAAAAATTACATTCAAGTACTTTTAAATTAGGAAAAACTACAATATCTAATAACATGATATCTGTGGGAATCAACCCTATTTTTTTTAGCTGGGGTGATTCCCTGCAGTTGTATATTTGTATGTTTCCCAAAATGTACATTTATTTCCAAACATTTTGTTATGCAGCAAACAGCAACATATTCCTAGTATCACCACCATATTTGACCTCAATCTGTGGGAAACTTTAGCCACAGCATCTAAGTTTGAAAAACTTAGATATTTCCAATTCTCAAAAAACACTTGCACTAGGGCATTTTTTTATAAATCCTGTAGGTGTATCAAATTTTTACAAGTAGCTGATACCTACTAACAAAGACTACTCTTTCAAATCCCGTAGTCAAATGGTGACATTTCCAACGCTTAGGTGCTCACAGGGGGGTGCAGAGAATTGGGGTGATTCTCTTCGGGGGGTGCAGAGAATTGGTTGTCAATCGCGGGGAATCTTCCCAATCAAAACTGCGTTGAGTAACTTTTTTTCCTTTTGTGCTAATTAAATCCAGTTGACATGTTGATTCTACTAATAAGTGTATGTTAATTGGAACATTGGCAGTCCCTCTTTTGAATCTTGATAGCTTGCATGCATTTGATGTTTCCACGATTATATCTGAAACCAGGACTGGGTTACAAGGAAATTCAGAAATAGTCTCCCAAATAGGGATAACAGTTTTAATAGGCTCCAGTTTTGTTGATAATGACATCTCCAATTCTTCTCCCTCAAAATCTTGACTGATAAACTGTTTAAATGTTAAAATTCATGCAGATTTTCACTTGTAAATCTAAAATAACATCTCTACTAAAATTAGGGAAGAATAATTTGAATAATTGACAAAGAATGTCTAGGTCCATGATTCAAAATCTCAAATTTAACATCCATTGAAATTTACTAGGGAATAATCTTCAGCACTCTGATTACAACTATAAACTTGCATCAATGCTCTATTTCCCATGAAGCTTCATCCAGTCCAAATTGGTAGCTATATGCTGTTTATTCCATTGGACACGATGGGTTAGATACAAAATTAGATTTTGAATCATGGACCTAGACATTCTTTGTCAATAATTCAAATTGTTCTTCACTAGTCTATCATTGAAAGTTTGTCAATTGGTTGAATGCATTTCTTAATTTTTTGATGTTTCACAATTATGAAACTTGACCAGTTGTTCTCCCTGTCTTCAAGTAACGCTTTAGCAATCTCTCTTACGGGGTTTAAAAATTGATTATCAAGTACAAGTATTAGCTACATGATGTTCTTACTTACTTATGCTGATCATAACCACTTGTTTTCCAGGCTACCCACTCCTACTGCTGCACCGCTACACACTTTACCGCAAGAGCCCAACTTTGCAACACCTGTTCTTCATTGCATGCGGGCTTTCCCTTGGCATATTTAATAATGGTAAGACTAATTTCTAACATAACCTATTTAGCATTTCAATATAGCTATTGGATAACTAAATGATTATTTGTAGCACTAAAATGATTTCTTCTTGCTAGGTGGGCATAGCTATAGAACACCATATTGAAAGAAAACAGTTTGTTAGAGTGATAGGACAAAAATAAACTTTTATAAAAATATTCAAAAATATAAATACATATTTTTTGCAAATTTGACTTTGAGAGTTTGTTAATGAAAGATATGGAATAATGTAATAGGCATTTTATTGAATTTTCCAGCCTAGACTTATGTAAACGGTAATAAAATTTGTTTTAATGCTCTATAAAATCACTAAACTGATATAAAATAAAAAATAATCACCATAAATGTCAGAATGTTTTTTTGACATTTCTAGCAATATTCTTACCTTTGATTCTTACCTTTGCAGCCCCCCAAGGGCTCAGCATACCCAGTCCTCAGGTGCACTGAGCCAGGAGAGGCCAGCACAGCTATGCGCGCCAGTACCTACAAAGACTCCGCAGAACAACAATGGGAAGATGCTAGAAGGGATGCGCACCATTGGCTTCCAGAGAACAAATCCTAAGCCACTCGCATGAAAACCCAAAGCACAAGTACAACCCCACAGAAAACCATGAAAGCCAATACATACACATATAAAAAAAGAACAGAAGCAAACAACAGGACGAGTTACACCACTGACTCGCCAACACGACTGGGAAAGCAAGACCCTAGCACTCGAACAACCTATTCCCCATGAACTCAGCCAACCCTGCCTTGAAAGCAGAATTGGTAGCAGACTCAATAAAAGCAGCAGGCAGTCCATTCCATATCCTAATGCATTGAACATTCTTCCATGCAGCATCCTTTGAAACAGAATGGACAAATCAAAACCCTCCATGTCACAACACATTCTCCAATACTTTATGAGGTCACTTCTCAGTAACCTGCCCTTGATTGAGAACAAATTTAGAGCCATCAGCCTGTCATGGTAGGACATCTCAGACAGACCATGCACCTGTTTGGTCCACCTCCTCTGAACAAGACTCGAGCAGCTTCACATCTTGGACATAACCAAAATTCCACACACAGGAGCAGTAATCAAGAATGGGCCTGACATGTGCCACAACGAGTGTGACCGTAAAATTTGGGCTTCTATTAACTGTGCGACCTATGCACCAACATCCACATGAACTCCCAAATCATGATGAACTTGGACAAACTGCAAACGAGCCCCCCCAAGAGTGTAAACAGCCTTTGCACCCAGACCAATTCAACCAGCAAAATGTCTTCTGAAACCTAAAACAACACACTTGCTAGGGTTCAACACAGATGCAGCCTGGAATATTTTGTCAAGGTCTCCCTGCATCATCAGTAAATGCACCAAACTTAGATGCAAGGATATCTGTCAAAAGTTAACATATTTGACAAAGAGGACTGGACCCAAGTCTGAACCCTGTAGAATCCCACTCAGAACATCCCTTGGCTCACTATTCACTCATTAATGCCAACACACATAATTTGAGAAAGAAAAAACTACCAATCCACCTCAACACAACCCCAGAAGCTTCAAGTGCCTGCAACTTCAGAAGCAAAATGGGATGGGAAACAACATGAAATGCCTTTGAAAAATCAAGCATGGCCATATCCACCACCAAACCAGCATCAACAGACTTAACTACATCTGAATAGACCAGCTTCTGATCCTCTGTTGATCCAGCCTTCCTAAATCCAAACTGTCTGGAAGAAAGGAGCTGGTAAGACTTAAAATAGTCCACCAGCTCAGCAGCAACAATCCTCTCCATCGATTTGCAGCAAACAGAGGTAAGGCTAACTGGACAATAGTTGAGGGGATCATATCTAGATTTACTTTCAAAAATTAGAATCACCAATGAACTCTTCCATGCATCAGGGAGCACTCCACTCCGCAGAGCAGAGAAAGGTTAAAGATTATAAAGAGAGGCTGTGTCAATTGCACAGCACACTCCTTTAGCAACTTAGGGTAGAGTCCATATATGCCCATTGCTGAACTAACATTGAGCCCCGCCAGAACGTCATGGACATTCCGAGACCTTATGGCAAACTCGCTCATTTTGCCATCAAATAACTGGAAAGGAGCAGGATTGGGAGGAACATCTTCTCTATATACGTCAGAGGAGGCAGATGACAGGAGCTCAGCCATTTCCAGTGGATCGTAAACCAGCTGTCCACTTGCATTATAAAGTGGTTCAACCCCAAGACTACTTTTCTTCTTCCTTCATATATATAAGCATAGAACAGCTTTGGGGAGCCACTATACCATTGCATAAGGCATTCCTCGTACTGAGATTGGCTGAACAAAGCATGATTTTGAAACTGACAGTCGAGATCAAGAAAGGTATTTAGTGACTCCAAAGTACTTTGATCATTTCTGCCAAACCTCGTTCTTGAAATCTTGTACTCATCCCACGCATTTGCTCTCCTCACTTTTACCTGTGGGGAGGCCTCACAGACCATGGTACCCTAAGCGAGTCTCCAGCAAGAGGCACATGTAAGTCTATCAGACTCCTCAGTATAGTGAGGAACACTATATGCCTCACAAACACCCAGGTAAACAAATTCAAGAGGCTAATCAATTCTTGATAATGCATCGGAAATAGCGCCGTAGTTACCCCGGTGCTAGGAATACTTCCGAGCTTGGTGTCTAGCACCATCAGGCTCCATGACATTCACAAACAAATAATCATAAATAACAGGCGAGTGAGCACATCTCGGAAAAGGAGCCACAACAACATCCCCAGCACGGTCTGGCTCGCTTGTACAAAATGAATCCAGTATGTTGCCAGACAAGAGAAAAGTCTGCTCCCTCACCCACTGATGCAGGTCACAAGATGCAAAGCAATCAAAAACAGTTGATCCGTCAAGTTAATATTCTCTTCCTGCACCAAACCATCCGATCACTTCACTGAGGGCAGGTTGAAATCCCCCAACACGACCACCTCACGACCAACACAGAAGTCACAAATCAAACTTATCAGATCAAGATTTTCCTGTTCACCATATGATGGAGGTCTTTAAACAGCCAAAATCCAAAAATCAAGTTGAACCAAAAAGACTGCTGTTATATTTGGTAAGTCCTGACTAACCTCCTCATACTTCTGTGATTTTTTCAAATATATACAAACAACGTTTTTTCCCACTCCAGCATGCAAATCTCCTCTAACAACAGAAAATTCATGAACCTCAACAAAAGAAGAGCAAACCGAGCTCACGAGCCAAGTCTCACCAACCACTAACTCCTCCAACCTATTTTCTCTAATAAAATCTTTCTTTTTTTGTAAGTAGACTATTGACATTTGCCTGGTCAATCTTCAGCAATGAAAACTGGGAGACGGACGACTGCAGGGACCTCCAACAATTGATGGACCCAACACCCATAGCACCACCCCCGCGTCCACCCGCAGCACCGCCGCGGCAAACAGCAGTCCCCTCAATGGGAACGCCACCGCGGCCACCAGAGCCGCCACCGCGGCCACCAGAGCCGCCACCGCGGCCACCAGAGCCGCCACCGCGGCCACCAGAGCCGCCACCGC